>CACVKS010000887.1:0-13212 GCA_902749335.1 Acanthamoeba triangularis
GAGCGGCACTGCGCCCCCGCCCCACGAACCCCTCCAGCCCGTGCGCCGGGCGTGGGGCGGGGGCGCAGTGCCGCTCGTGGCCGGGTCGCCCCTGCCCGACGTGGGCGGCTTCTCCTACTCCTCCTACCCCTCTACCCTGCCCTCGCTCAGCAGCCCTGGACAAGGACCACAGCAGCAGCAGCAGCAAGAAGATGAAGAAAAAGTAGAAAAAGATGAAGATGAACAACAAGCCAGCAACAACTACAAGAAGGAAGAAGAGGTGGGGTGGATTAGCGTGGAGAGCGCGCCCACGGGGACCATCGCGCCCCTGCCGCCCTCGCCGCGCCCCCCACAACAGGCCACGTACGTGGAGGAGAAGGAGGAAGAAGCGCACCACGCGCCCGGGCAGGAGCTGCCCAGGCCGGACCTGGGCTCACCAGGAGGAGGAGGAGGAGGCACTGCCTCCTCCTCGAGGCCAACGTCGACCGGGGTGGGTGCGGGAGCGTACGACATCRCCATCAGCGCCCCGTTCGACTTCCCGCGGGACGACACGCACGGCTACGCGACCTTCTCCCCCAGCTACGCCGGTCGTGCCCAACCACCGTGCGTGCCGCCCCGCTCTTTGGCCGTGTGCTGCCCCCTGAGTGCTGACCTGTGCCGTGTGTGCCATGTGTGTGTCGTGTGTGTCGTGGTGCGCGTGGGTGTGGTGCGGGTCAGAGGGAGGCACGAGCGAGGCGAACAGGAGCACAGCAACACGGCGCTGTGGAGCAAGGTGGCCCTCCTTCCCGCGGGTCTGCTGTCGCACAGCGTGGAGCTGCTGGGCAACAGATCCGACACACTCTGCTTCGCCCAGGCCAAGCCCGATTCGCCAAACGCGTATGCCCGCCTGCCATGCCCTCACGCCCACTACCCACTACCACGCGCAAAGCGGCACTAATGGCGCGCGTGCGACCGGTTGGCTCTCCAGAGAGATTGCGGCAGCGTTCCCGGGGCTACCGCGACAGTTCGAGGGGTCGGCGCGTTTGAAAAAAGCCCGGCCTCCTCCGCCGGACAGCAGCGCACGCCGCCCGCTGTCCGGCACCTCCACCAGCACCTCGCTCGGCGACTACGCCCTGACGCCCGAAGACCAGGTATCTTGGGCGAGCCCGAGGCCCGACCCCCAGACACTTGCGCAATGGACCCGCCTCAGCTGAGTTGTTCCATACGACGCAGGCGTTCTGGCAGGAGCACGAGCGATCGTTGGTGCTGGCGCAGTCGTGCATTCGCCGCCGACAAGCGATGCGAGTCTATCCTCGTCACAGTACACCCGCCTTCCCCACACATTTCTTGATCGGTAGTGATTGTGGTGTGTTGCGTGCGTTGTGCGTGGTGTTGTGTGTCGTGTGTGTCATGTGTGTCATGTGTGTCATGTGTTGCGTGTGTGTTTAACGTTGGGGAGCCACCCACCAAAGACATAACCACAACTAACACGACGGTATGGCCAGGGAAGCGGCATAGGATTGCACTCGAGTTGTGGACCACGGAGCAGACCTACATCAAGGCCCTCCAGCAGTGCACCCAGATCAGAAAGCGACTGGAGTCCCACCAGCCCAAGCCCATCCTAAGCCCGCTCGAGATCAAGGCACGCTCCATCTTCCCGCTTCGGCCCTTGGCCACCCCAGTGGGGTGTTCGATATATCAACGTTTCTTTTTGTCTTGCTCGCCACAGACCATCTTCTCGGAGACGGAGACCATTCTGCTCTACGCGACGGTGCTCGAGGCCAAGCTGCGACAGCAGCTCGAGCACTGGCACGTGGATCAGACCCTGGCGCATGTCTTCACCGAAATCGTACCACCACCCACCTGTTCCCTGTGACCGCTGGCGCACACGCGCGTTGCAAGCGTTTGATCTCTCTCGGAGCCACTCGCTCCCTAATCACGCACACACGCACACACCACACAGCAACCCTATTTCAAGGTCTACAACCGCTACATGATCCAGTACAACGCCTCCCTCACGGCCTTCAAGCACGCTCTCCAGAATGCGTCCTTCCAGCAGTTCCTGGAGGCCTGCGCGGATGACTTTGTCCACACCGATCTGCCCTCCATCCTCATCATGGTACTGTAACATATTCCACATATCTTTTTTTCACCATATATGATCTCTCTTTGTACAAATATAGATATATATATATATAACTAAACTACATGCTCCTGCAACAGCCGGTGCAACGGATCCCGCGATATATCCTGCTTCTCGACGCGCTGGTGGCCCACACGCCGACGACGCACACCGACTACGCCGACCTGTGCAAGGCGCTCGACGTCATGAAGCGATTCACAGAGTCGGCCAATCAGACGCAGCGCAACTACGAGCGCTACCAGGCCATCCTTCGCCTCCACGAGCTCCTCCAACCTCAGATTCCTGTACGCGTGCCCACGGCCATCACTTCTCTATGTGTGCGTGTGCGGCGTTGTGTGCGCGATGTCAAACTGACTGACCGGCTGGTGTCGTCGGTTGACGCCGCAGAATCTGGTGGTGCCATCGCGAGTGTTCCAGGGCGCGGGGTCGCTACTGATGCTCGACGGGTCGCGGGTCATGCGGCGCAACCAGCGGAAGGTGCGGCAGGTCTTCCTGTTCAACGACCTCCTGGTCGTCACCAAGCACCTCCGATCGGAGAACAAGTACCACCTCAAGGTGCTTGTCTTCCTCGCCAGCGTCCAGCTCGACCACAACCCGCCCGTGCCCGGTGCGTACTGCTGTGCCTTCACCCGCACACGCACGCACCGCTCTGACGGGAGTGTTGTGGGGAACAGGCGAGGAGGGCGAGCGGTGCTTCCTGCTGCGGAGCCGGAAGAGGCCGGAGCAGTCGTTGCTGCTGGAGGCGCGAAGCATGGAGGACAAGATGGCGTGGGTCATCGCCATCGAACGCGCCACCTATCTCCTGGCCCAGCCCCGCACCACACAGAGCCTGCCCGCCTAAGCGTCAGCAAAGTTTTGCACAATAAGGAGTTTGGCTATTCCAAGTCCTGGTTGAAGAGGCCTGGCGAACTTGCACTGAAGCAGCCCACGGTGCAAGTGGGCGAGCCCTGCAATAAGGCCACAGCAGGAGACTGGGTTTTGGCCAACTGGATAATGGGGTGAATGGTGATGGTGTGATAAAGCAAGGTTCCATGCAGGGTAGTGTGGGGCAGGCCAGGTTGGCATCTAATTGGTGGGGAAAACAAAAATATAAACAAACAAAGCTTTTCCTCAAGGCAATGCTGCCAGAGGGAAGGGGAGAAGACTCCTTCTCTAGACAAGGAAGTCACAGATGTTGCCATAGGTGGTCTGGAACTTGTGGTAGAGCTCAGGGCTGTTCCTCTGCAGGGCCTCAGGCTCCTCAGCAAAGCACACGAAGATGGTCGTCACCGCGCTCTCCACGATCTCCAACACTTGCATCACCATCACGAAGCCAATCTGCATTGTGGGGGGAAGCTTGAGTATCAGACCGCCGCGCTTGAAGAAGAGTGAAGCGATGAAAAACAAGAAGAGGAAGAGGACGCACCAGTCCGCAGATGATACCGACGGGAATGTAGTAGTCGTCCTCGAGCGCGTAGATCATCACGCCACCGAGCACGCCAGTAACCACAGCCGACGCAAGGCAGGCCATGGAAAGCACGCTCCCTACGAGTGTTGCGAAGCAGGAGCAGTGGTTAGTTAACCAACAACGCCACACACTGAATGAAGAGAGCAGGCGGGGCGGGTCGGGGGAACAGTACCAATGATGTTGTCGTTGATGATGGCCTGGATGCCGTGGCTGTGGACCAGGTGCCAGGTGTCCTTGGCCGCGCGGCAGTAGGACTTGCCGTAGATCGCGATCTGCGCGTAGGCGTACTGGTTGAAGTACTCGAGCAGCTGGTCGAGGCAGGCGACGATGCACTCGCCGATGAAGGCCAGGATGACGATGGCGATGTTGTCGCTGTTCTGCCTGAACGACCGGAAGATCATGCGGAGCGTGCGCAGCAGGGCGACGATGAGGGAGCCGAAGCAGATGGAACCGAACGAGGTGGTGGTGGCGCGCTTGAACGAGCCGAGCGTCGGGTTGGGCGGTACGCCCACCGTGCCGTGCAGGAAGTACCACGACGCAAACACGCCAGCCGCCGTGACGTGCACCACGTTCTTGATCACTGCCGTAGTCGACACCATCACATCAGAAGGGCCACTCAAGCGGGCGAGAAAGTAGCAGCGTAAGGTGGGTGATGAAGTGAGTACCCTGCGAGACCCAGTAGAAGGAGAAGAGGAGGTAGATGCTGAGGACGTAGGCCAGCACAGGGGTGTACTGCTGGACGAGGAAGATGGCGACGCTCCAGAACACGAACCAACCGAACTGCAGAACCAGCGAAGCGAAGGCTGTGAAAGAAGAGGGTAAGCACAAAGAAGTGGTGGTTGGCTGGATGGGGTTGTAAGTGGTGTGTGTACCGACGGTGGTGGTGCCCGGGTAGTTCTGCACGAGCACGGAGACGGTCTTGAGCATCTCCACGGCGAACGGGATGCGGCTCCTCCACAGCCAGAAGAACAGAGCCGAGATCACCGCGAAGATGGTGAAGATGACGCCGGCCCAGATGTTGCCTGTGTTGCGTGTGGTGTGTGTGTCGTGTGTGTCCGCCAGCAACGAGAAAAGTGGTGAGAAGAACGAACGAAAGGTGAGAAGATAGGATGAATGGGCACCATAGATGAAGGAGAAGACGGCGATGGCGGCGGTGAAGAGCACAGAGAAGCCGATCGAGAGGTAGATCAACTGTCTGGCAAAGTACTTGAACATCACCAACCACAGCCCGGCAGAAACCGCGGCAACGGCCGCGCAGACGGCGGCTGTGAGGAAAATGTGGAAGGTGGTCGTCTTGTCGAGGTCCTGTACACACGTAGCACAGCGAGGCGTGAGAACCCAGGTGCCATCAAAACGCTGAGCCTGGTGAAGAACGAGAAGGGGTAGAGAGCCACAAGGCTACGCACATCTTCGTTGATGATCTTTCCTTCGCCGTTGTCGGCACCCTTGCCGCTCGCGAAGGTGAACCAGCCAAAGCCAAAGATGACACCAGCCGCCAAGAGATGGACGACGAAGGCGATGTAGAACGCGAAATCACGGTAGCCGCTCGCAGGCTGGAACTTTTCTGCAGGCTGCTTTTAAAATGAGAAGAATGGGGAGAGATGCCGAGGTGGACGTCAGCTGATGAATAGTAGTTCATCAATGCCGAGTCACAGCGAAATCCAGAGAACAGTACCTGAAGAGGGGATTCCTCGTAGTACTCCCCTCCACCGGGCGCACCGAATTCCTTCGGGGGCGGCGAGGAGGGAGCCCACTGCTGATCGGGCATGTACTGGCCCTGCGGTGGCGGGTACTGGCCCTGGGGAGGCGGATATTGGCCCTGGGGAGGTGGGTAGGCCGTTGTGGGCTGCGGCTGGTACGCGTAGGGATTACCGCCCGCAGGTGGCTGCAAGCCTCCTCCTCCTCCATAGTAGCCTCCTTGTTCCGTGCCGTAGGTGGCCATCTTTTTCGTGCAAGCCGGTCGATGTACGATGTGTTGTGATTTGTTTGGATGGGGCAAGCGCAGTAAATCACTGGTATGCGAGAATGAGCCGACGAAAACGCACGGGAAACCCCATCGGGTTCAGGGAACACGACGATCGTGAACCTTCCGCTGACGACCGCTCGGTCTGGTCCGAACGAGACAAAGGGGTACCCTTCTTCTTCGCCTGGTTGCCCGGGCACGTGCGGGACGAGGTGCGGTTGTTTCACAAGGTCACTGTGCGCCCGTGGGCGAGGGTGACAAAGTGCAATGGGTCGATGCCTCGCCGTTCCAGCTCCACGGCCAGATCTTGCACCGGCCGCAAGATGGGACGGTACCCTGTTGGCCAGCACCACCACACGACATCAAGGGTAAGGATCGGCCTGTGAGAGGAGGAAGGCAGCGGACGTGGCGTACCAAAGAGGCGTCCGCCAAACGTGCCAAAGTGGATCCCGATGCTGCGCCGTGCCCTGACGTCCACGTGGATCTGTGCGTGTGGGTGTGCCCAGCTCTCTGCTGTGGTCAAGTACATGACCAAAGGGGGTTGGGGCCAATAATAATACCTGGGCCGCCTCCGCCGGGTTGATGTGGACAGACTTGTGCGTCTCTCGGGGCTCGTACGCACCTGTGTGCACAAGTTATATCACGCCACTGCCCATTGGTTGTTGCTTTTTGCGCCGAAGGACCAACTGTGCATACCGATGGGGAGGGCGGCCAAGTCGAACGGGCCGAGCAGGGCGCCAATCTGTTCAAAGACGGGGCAGTAGCCCGTGTCGCCTGCGAAGAAGACCCTCTGCGTTCGGCCCAGCAGAGCAAAGCTGCACCTGCACCCTCAGGGGCTCAGCCACGTGGAAGGACCATTGAAGCGAGATAGTAGAGAGAACACGAACCACAACGACTTGCACTTGTCGAAGAGCCCGCGATTGCTCCAGTGCTGGCAGGGCGTGGCGATAATGCGCAGTCCCGGCTGGCGCTGCGGCTCGGCCTCCTCGCGTTCCGTTTCTTCCTCTTCGCCGCCGTTGTCGCAGTCGCCGCACCACTTGCTCGGTAGGACGTGGTCCTCCCACCAATCGAGCTCGATCACTGTGGACGGATCGCCCTCGGTGCCGTTGTTCGCCCTGAGCCAATCGCCCAGTCCCAGCGGCACAATGAACAGCGGCGGCGTGGGCAGGGACGCCAGTCGTCTGTTGATGGTGCATGAATGAGCGGCTTGTTGTGTGGGTGGGTCATCACATCTATCGGGGGCAGGCTCGTACCGTAGCGCGTCAGCGTCGCAGTGGTCGTAGTGGTTGTGTGAAAGGACGACGACGTCGATGGCGGGGAGCTCGTCGATGGTCATGGGTGGTGGCGTGAAGCGAGGAATGCCTAGCATGCTCAGCCAAGGCGGACTCAGCAGGTCGGCCCACACTGCATGCAGGAGTGGGCATAAGCAAAAACGCGGGCACATCTAGAACAACTGCACACGACACACAACACAGGACACACGATACGCGGCACAAACAAACGCTCTGTGCAGTGATGATGGTGAGCACCCGGATCAGTGAGCACGTTGTAGCCGTCCATCTGTAGTAGAAGTGTAGCGTGACCTGACCATCGATGGTAGGGACCTCACGTGAGAAGAACCCGGCTTGCTATAAAGTTTTCACAAGTGCGAGGTACCAATCCAAGTGACCTGCAGGCTACCGGGAGCAGGAGTCGCGATGGTCTCCATCGCCACTGCCTCAATCGGGTATGTCTAAGGAAGGAACAGGGCGACATGTCAACCAGCCTCCACCCAAAGCAACACGTGAGCATGGCTGGTGGACCTTGCGGAGGAGTTCAGCGTCTGGGAAAGACTCTCCGTTGCCGCTCACAAACTTGAGAAAGTCCTTGGGGTTGCGGGCAACTGCGCAACAACAATGAAGCTCAGCAAAGAATAAAGCATTGCGAAGAGAGGAAGAAAGAGAGGGGGGGTACCGAAAGTGGACCACGGGTTGCGGAAGGTGCCGTTGGGCGCGTGGTGGGCCTTGTCCTGCTGCAGTTGCGCCAGCATTTGCTCGTCGATGCTCACCAGGGAGGACGTGGCCTGGTCATCTTTCTCCATCTTTTGGTGTTGGAAACAAAAAGAACTTCACTTTGCCGCTGCTGCCGGGGTTTAGCCGAGACTAAAGGAGCGGGAGACCGAGCGTGGTTGGGAGAGACTGCTCATGTTGATGACTGAAAGGCGATGATACAAGAAGGTGTGCAAGGTGGAGTGAAGGGTGTTGTGGGCCACGTCTTCCGCGAGACCTTAGAGCGTGGAGTGGTGGTGGGATGGCGGGAACCGAAAGACGTGGCAAACGGAATCGGTTGCTTCGTGGAAGAGAAGGGGATGTTGATGATGACACCGAGTTGCGGGGACCTGCTGGTGTACCGAGAGAGCGAGCATCCGTTCGTTGTGATTGTTGTTCCTGCCATCGCCGAGAGCCTCCTGGTCGAGGCTTCTAGTTTTGCTCGGGCTTGCCGCGCTTGCGCTTGGTCCTTCTTTCCTTAGAGATGACCACGATTGGATGCGACACCAGCAGGTCCCCTCTCGCGCCTTGGTCGTTGCCGAGCCTCAGCTGTCCGTCCTTGTTGCCGTTGTGGAGAAGCGCCGTTTCGAGGTACTCGAGATTGCGCTCTTGCTTCGTAGGCTGCTTCCTCCTGATCTTGATGATGAAGCGCGTGCGTCCGTAGTGCGAATTCTTTTTCAGCTTGACGAAGAAGACGTAGAGCCCTTCTTGCTTGTCAAGAACCGAACACCTTCAAAGGGGGAGGACTTAGAAGCGGATTCGAGAGATCGTCGAGGGAGAAGGGAAGCAGTACCTGATCCTGTAATCGCGAGGGTGAAGAATGCCGCCGCCCTCCTCCTCGACAACGACGTCGATGGGGATCTCGAAGTTGCTGAAGCTGCTGCCACCCTCCTCTTCGCCGTCGTCCATGGGCATCGGAACGGGGGCGCCCCACGGGTTGCGTGCAGTGGACCCGGCGGGGGCGCAGTAGGCGCCCGAGTCGGCGTCGTTGCCCACCTGGTGGCCGGCGTAGGCGAGCGGGTTGTTGAACGCGGTGAAGATGTTCTTCAAGTTCTTGACAGAGACGGTGAAGCTGAACTCCTTGTTCTGCAGCACCTTGGACGGCGGCGGCTCCCTGAACCGCATGCCTGTGTCCGGCTGACCCTCACTCGGCGAGCTGGGGCTTGTGGGTGCGCTGCCCGTCGACGAAGGTTGCGGTGAGTTGCCATCTATCGTGATTAGACGTGTATGGTCAACCATCAGTACGATAGCTCCAGTGCAACGAGACAGCAGCAGTGAGAGATAAGGAAACGTACGAAGGAAGGGCGAGTGCGGGGCGGACTGGGCGGAAGACGCGGGCGAGCAAGGAGAAGCGACCGACGCGGGCGAGTGGGTGTGGGACGAGTGCGGGCTGGTGTGAGGCGACCCGGCCGAGGAAGAGACCTCCTCAGTCGCTGAGGGCTGATGGTAGTTTTGCTGCTGAAGATAACCACCAAGCGTTGATCCAGCCGTAGCGTCGGCTGCGCGCATGTACTGGACGCAGATGAGGGCGCGATCCTCGAGAACCGAAGAGATGGTGCAGGAGAACGGAAGGTCGATGCCGTGGTCGTTCTGGAGCAGGTGAACGCTGACGAAGACATGGTAGAGCTCCAGGATCTTAGACTCGATGTCGGGTATCATCTCGGCCACCGTCTTCTCCGGATCGGTGAAGAGGTAGAAGGTTCCCAGAGTAGGCGCCTTTACGCACAGCCTCCACTCCTGTTGCTTGACGATCGCGTTCAGCTGGGGGCGGTGCTGAGTCGAGTAGCCTTGGTAAGGTGTGTGCTGGGAGGTCTTGGAGGGGTGGTGGGCGGAGGAGAGACCCCACATATCCTCTGATTGGGCGTCCGAGTGGCCGTAGTTGGTCATGAATTGGGAAGCGGTGAATGGGAGGGAATGGGCAGGAGGCAGGAAGTCGGAATGGGAGAACGAAGATGGAACGCCAGGAAGGCTCTCCGCAGTCTCATGGGGGAGGAATTCCATCAGGTCGCGAGTCTTGCCACTCAGCACCATGTCGCCGTTGCTGTTCTTCGTCGCGGTTAGGGTGTTGAGGAGCTGATCGGCGTAGTAGAGGAAGTCGAGCTGATTGCCGCTCGGGGGCAGCATGTGGGAAGCGGCCACGGGGTCGAAGCCGAAAGAAGTCGCATACTGGTTCTCGTACGAGAGATGGCCAGGATGGGGTGCGCCACCGTAACTACGTAGTTCAGCAAGGGATGCTGGGGGGAGGGAGGCATAATTCGTTAACGAATGAAACGAAGTAAAGTGAGATGCATCTAATAGAAAAGCCGATAGAAGGTCCCAAAAGAAGATTCAAGTACCCATGACCTGGGGAAGTCACGGTTCGTAGATGAGGAAGATGGGGAAGATGATGGACCCGAGTCTCTGTGTCTCCGATGAGAAGAACAGAATAGATTCCTCGGACACGCGGGCGAAAACGAAGGCAAGGGCACACGATCGCTTAGTTACGGGCACAAGTTGTCGGAATGCCAAACGCGAACAGCAAAATTGGCGGGCAATTTTTGAAAATCTTATTCGTTGCTCCGCGGAACCACGTCATTGTCCGATTAATGTTAGGCTCTTGGGCTGAGATTTCCGGCACCGGGCCTTGCGCGCCTTCGCGGTAAAATTGCGCAAGATCGAAGTCCGAAGGACAGCTCAGCTGGAGGGCGTGGTGACCAAATCCCTGCATTGGATGGACACCGTAAGAACGGCAGCATGCATGCAGGCAGGGAGTGGAAAGAGCTACCAGATCTTGATGCTGTTGTCTGTCAGACCAGATGTGATCAATGTGGTGCCCTGAGCGTCCATACCCAACGCGACACCTGGTGGTTTGGGGGCGATCAGCGGCCTTTTGTAGAAACGTCACGGCACTCTGGAACAAGGTAGTTGCACGTACCATCGTGAGCTTTTACTTTGTGCAGCAGCGCGGAGGACTGAAGATCCCAGCAGTAGAGCCAGCCATCTTCGGAGACGCTCACCACCATCTTGGCTCCGGGCAACGCGATGGAGAAGAGCGCGTACTTGGCGTTTCTGTGCGCTTTGTACGTTCTGCGCGTTTGGAATCGTAAATGAGCGGTGGGCCGGCTTGGCCAAGAGGGTATATGCATACCTGACGCAGCGCGCAGGTTTGGCATCATCTTCCAGCTCAAGTGCCCACAACTGAATCGTAGAGTTAAGACTGTTGGTAAGCGCCCATTTGCTGCCGATACCGCTCCACGAGCCGCATGTGCTGTTGATAATCAATATCAGTGTGCCATCAATCACAGACAGCAGAGCGTGGAGTACATGGGCACAGGGCTTTGCGAGATCGTCTTGACGAGGTCGCCCGAGACAGCATTCCACACCAGGCTGCAGGCGCCCAGAAGGGTGAGCAGGGGTCGCTTCCTGGGCTGATGGAAGAATGATCGGCAACGTACCACGACCCGTCGTACGATGTGGAGAGCAGATATTTGCCGTCTTTGCTATATCGGACGGTCGCCACAGGTGCCGTATGTTTCACCATGATTTTGCGCAACCGGCCTAGTAGCGCAAAATCATAGATGAGTGCAACAACATAATCACCTTAGCCAGACTCTCGCCAATCTTCTCTCGGTGTTTGTGTCGCGTCATGTAGAATAGACGATCATACCCTTTTCACCAGCGACGTCCCACAGGAAAAGCTTGGTGTCGTAGGAACCGGATGCCAGTTCGTAGGTCTTCGGGTGGAAGTCCACCGACACCACAAAGTTGGAGTGGCCCGAGAGGTTGTGCTTCAGCGTGCCCTGGGGATGAAGATGAAAAAACAAGTAAGTCAGTACGTGATCACCACGGGCTGTACAACTACCGCGGCCACGAATCAACATTTTTAAGGTCATTGTACCGTGGCGCGGTCCCACACTTTTGTGGTGCGGTCATCCGAGCATGATGCAAGCAGCGCGGAGTCGTGCGACCACGCCACGTCGGAGATACCCTGGCGATGCGGTGGTGGTTGTTAGAGGAATGCACACACGCGCAGCGCAGCTAGAGGGCTGAGCCACACGCACCCCGGTGTGACCGTTCTCCCCACCAAGCGTGATCTCGAGCGCTCCGTCCGAAAGGCGCCACACCTTGACCGTCTTATCACCCGCTGCGGTACCACATATTTTTTTTTTAAAAAAACAAAAATAAATTAAATAAAATACAACAAATCAATCACACAGGAACGAGGGCGGCGCGTACACGCGGAGGCGAAGTACTTCGCGTCCGGCGAGAAGCGGACTGCCGTCACGGCTTGCGTGTGGGCTGAAGGAAGGAGAACAAGAATTTCAAGATCAATTGGGTGCAAGGAGCGACGAAATCAAGATTTTTGCAGTGGTTGGACAAACCAGTGAGGGTGGCCCGATGCCGCACTGTACGCTGTGGTCCTGCCCGTCCTGCCTCCGCCATCTGTTCCTCCTTCGTTTGCGTTTTGGCGCCTTCTTCCCTTGAGGAATGTGCGTGCCTCAAAAATTCCTTGCATACTTACATGAACATACGAAATTTCGAGCAAGCTCAGGCGGAAAGTGAACGCGAGTGATGGCGGAGAACACGAGGACCTCTTCGCCCAAGCTCGACGCGGGAGTGGCTGAGCCGAAAACTACACCACAACCAAGCCAGAGATGATGCACCCCCACCACGGTCTCTAAAACGAGTGATGTGCCCGACTGCAGGAGCCCTGGGTCGCGGGCCAGTGAGATCGGGTAGTCACTCACAAAACCAATAACCCAGACCAACCACATACCAGAGCACACACGTAGCGATGCTGGGCCATGAATGGATGAGCGCCAACAATGGCCGACGGCGGCCGAGTGTGGGCAATGCAGCGAACAACACCAGCAACAATGTGCACTGCGAACGGTGGTGGAGCGCGCTGATTGCGGTGGTGGGGTTCGACGTGGCCGCGCTGCTGTACTGGACGAGCCTCGAGCCGCAGGACTCCTTGGAAGAGCTCCACCGAAACCTGCCTCGCTTGGCCTCCTGCCTGATGGCCTCCTCCTTCCTCTTCCTCTTCTCCTTCCTCTACACCATCGCAAAATTCTCGGCTCCTGCACGCCGCTACTCCCCTCTATCCACTTCATCATCATCACCCACCTCTTCTTTCTACTCTGTCTCGTCATCTCCTGCGGCCGCGCCACAACAGCAATCCGACCTTCTCCAGCAAAGGAATGCCGGCCGGGGCCATCGCCAGGGCGCCATCGGCTGGGGCGTGCTGGTCTACGGGGCCATCCTGCTCACCTGCCTCCTGCTCGTCGACCAGGGCAACACCCTCGAGCGCCACGGAGGCTTCAACCAACTTCTGTTCCTCATCTTCTTCCTCCCCTGCCTCGTCCTCTCCCTCGCCGTTCGGTACGGACCTCTGGTTTCGTTTTGATTTCTCAAAAGGCACAGCCAGTCTTACACGCATCAATCAAACGTGTGGATGATGTGACACCCGTCGTTAGGTGCTGCTGGCGTGGGCTCAGCCGGCGTGCGTTCGTGTGGCTGTGGGTCGGGCTGGCCTGCACCATCCTGCTCTTCGGCCACGTGCGCTTTGAACGCGGCCGCGCGCTGTGGCCCCTCGGTCTAGGCGCCTCGCGCATGGAGAAGGCAACCTTGCCCACCGCTGGCGGTACCCCCCCCCCAAATCTTACTTGATTTCCGATCGCCCTTTCATCTTGCC
>CACVKS010000888.1:0-13193 GCA_902749335.1 Acanthamoeba triangularis
ACCCACCACCACATGATGCGCAATCAATGACTGGCTCTCACCACAACGTGTGGGGGGGGGGCTACCAGGCGACGATTGCATCGTGGCGCTGATGGACAGCTACTACTTCCCCCTGGCGGGCGAGGGCCGGGCGTCGCAGGAGTGGAAGGCCGACGCGCTGCACGTCATCGAGCAGCTGCGCAACAGGGAGTGCATCAACAACGTACGTACGCCTTACGCATTCCTGAGATTCTTGCTTACACTGAGCTTGTGGGGTGAGGGGTCGTATATAGGCCTGGCAGCGCAGGCTGGCCAAGGCGCTCGACGCGCAGGACAGGTGGTTCATCACCGGATACGCGGGAACCGGCGTCACGCTGCCCTGGGCGCCCGAGTACGCAGCCCCTCACCCACCCACTCTAACCACTCTGGCCCACATCACACGTCGCTGCGATGGGCCTCACTCTGATGCCCCGGCGCTGGGGTGACATCCTAGGTTGGTGCTCGTGCCAACGTGCGAGCAAGCGTTGGTGCACGCCTTCCTGGCCGTTGCCCACATCTTGCGCGGTATGCTGGCGCTCCTTACATTCCAGCCTTAAACATTCCCTACATTCCTCACATGCGCCGACGTCGTGGTGAAGACAATGCCGCGACAAAGGGGCTGATGAGGGAGCAAGACTGGGACGCCGTGTTCCAGCCCAAGGGCAGGCCCCCTGTCCACGAGTCCGTCGTGGATCCTGCGCTTTGGGCCGTGCTCGCCGAGGCCCGCCAGGCCTTCCGCTCGTGGTACTTACCTTACACCCTTCCGTCAGCTCCCACGCGCACCATCGCACGCGCACGACCGCACACGCCGCACGCATTACCGCACACACCGCACGCGTGCACACAACACTGTATAACCCCTCTCCCAGAAGAGGAAGCTGATGATGACCTGATATCAGGTACCCGATGCACATGCTGGTGGTCCCGGATTCGGCCCACGGGCTGCAGTCGCTCTGGTCCCTGATCCTGTGCCACGTCGCGCTCTGGGGGCCGACCATGTGCCCCAAGGTTTTCACCTCGCCGCCGCCCACGCACACGAGGCACCGCACACAAGGCACCGCACACACACACACACACGGCACACACGGCCATGCGCTCATGATGACCAGTACAGCACGTCCGGGTGGCCGGAGCGGCGGTCGAGTACGGCCGGACGATCGACAGAACGTTCGGGGCGTCCGTGAACCGTCTGACGCGGATCGCCAGGGGTACCTACCAGAGTCAGGGCGGCAAGCTGGCCGCGCACAATCTCTACCGGGTCAACACCAACCTTCAGGCACGTACCACACCACACCATCACTCCGCCGTCGCACCTCGTGTGTCGCGTGTCGTTGGTCGTGTCGTGTGGCACTACTTGCGGCTCATTAATCAATTGGTGAATCCTCATTCCAGACCTTCCACAACCACCGCTCCAGCATGCGCGCCGACTTTGGCGTACGATGAGGCCCCACATCTCCCCCATAGTTCTCCCACAGTCTTGAGATAGGACTCTCACGCCTTTCGCCCCTCCCCACCGAAACAAAAGCGCCAGCGAGCGTTGGTGCTGTGGGCGCACCTGCGCCAGCCCGAGTCGGCGTTTGCCCAGCTGCCGCTGGAGCTGGTGTACCACGTCATGAGCCACCTGCACGATACGAGCCCCAGCGGGAGGCACGACAGCGCCTACCTCGTACCGCTCCTACCTCCGTGCCCAGCCCCCAATCTTCCCTCCTCTTCGCTTAGGCCGGTGGTGGTGATGGTGATGGTTCGCAGGCGCTGGTGGACCGTCAGGTCAAGAACGACCTGAACCAGGCCTTCAAGGCGGTGGCCTGCGCCCTCCACTCGCACGACCTGGAAAAAATGGTCCATCTGGTCCTGATCTCCCTGCCCCAGGTCCTATCACGGTACGTAGTTTTACATCTTGAGCTTGACCAACTCTAAAACTTAGAAAATTACATGTCCTATTCTCCATTGCACAGGTGCCTGCAGGTGTTGGACAGTACCGGCCCGACCAAGGCGTGGGCCGAGTGCAACGCCGCCCTGCTACGCCGATACTGCAAGGCACGCGCGCTGCCCAACACCCACTCTCACTCGTGACGGACCACTCCGGCTTACAAGGCTTATATATGAATCGATCAATGATCATTGATTACTGATTGGTGCCGATCAGATAACGGCCTGCGCGCTGCTGCCCGTGTGCCGAGGCTTCAGCGCGCTCGTGTGGCGCTCGTGGATCGTCAGGAGGAGAGAGGGGGACGCCACTGTCGACCTCCTCCCGCAAGACCGGACCGAGGTCGAGTCCGCCGCGCGCGAGATGAGCCGCTGGTGGTGCAAGTACGTCAGCGTCGAGTCGCGCTACCTCGACGGCCTCCTCCCGTACAAGGCGCGGTTCCGGATCGGCCTGGGCTGCAAGGCGGCGGTGCTGCGGTTCCTAGACGTGGCGAGCGTGCGGTCGTCGACGTCGCGCGGTGTGAGCGAGCAGTCGCGCTTCCTGCAGCGCCTCATCGCGGCCATCATCGCCGCGCGACGCCACGCGGGTCCCCGCACTGTGGCCCGCATCACCGTGTGTCGGGGCCTGCCTCCCTGGGCGCAGCAGATCCTCGACATCATGACCCCACTCTTCATCGACGCCGCCGCCGACGCCGAAGATGGAGACGATGAAGACAAAGACGAAGAGGCCGAGGTCACAGCCATGAACGACAAGCCCAAGGAACGTGAGGAGGAGGAGGCGAGCGCTGGTACTGGGGCGCACTTCATCGGCGACGTCACGCAGGCCGTGCGCCGGGCCGTGATCGCCGACCCAGTCCTGCGCCCGCACATCCGAAACCTCATCGCCATGACGGCCCACTTCAAGGTGTGTTTGTTGCGAGGCCTCTCGCGTGTTGCGTGTTGGCACTCAATCGTGATTCGGTTGGTCAGGAGGTGATGCTGGAGGGCGGCCTGGCGAGCGTGCGACAGGCAGCGTTCGACGAGGAGGCCTTCATCCGGCGCCTGGCGCACTTCATCGCCCGGCAGACGGGCGTGGTGGCCGTCGAGGTGCTGCCCGGCGTCGATGGCGCTACGCTGGCCACCGGGAAGTCCCTGTTCACGCCCGGCCTCCCGCTCGTGGAGGTTGTGGGAGTGCACTGACCCGACAAGCAGCCGCACGCTGTGGCTGTGTGCGCACACGTGTGCGAACAAGAACGAGTGGAGGCCTTCATTCAACATACACACCACACAGCACACAAGTGGGCGCTGAGGGGTCATCACTGGGGGTTGAGCTTCTCCTTGGTGAAGGCGTTGAGCTCGTCCATGGAGGCGGGGGTCTCGACGACTTTGCCGCCGAGGCTCTGCTTCCACTCCTCGCAGGCGGCCTCGGTTTCGAACGTTCGCACATGCGCCGCCATCTTCTTGCCGTACTGCTTCTGCCACTTCTCCTGCTCCTCCGAGAGCGCAACTTGGCGCTTGAACAGCTCTACATTCTCGCGATCGGCCTAATGATTTGCGGTTCAATTTTGGGGGTTAACACTGAATGAGCTCGACGAGATTTGGGCATGGATATGGCTCAACGTTCGCGGATAAATGCAGTAAGCGATAAGATATGAGCGCAATTGAATTGCGAGAGGGGGGGTACCCAGCCGTAGGTGCAAGTGATGTAATCCTGAAAGAAAGGAGTGCACTCGCCGGGGTTGGCCGAGCCGTTCTTGCAGAGGGCAAAGTCTCGCCAGATGGGGTAGCACCGCCCCGCGCCCTGAAATCCGAACCCGGTAGACATGTCGATGTGTTGATTGAATGAATATCTCTCTTCGGTTTGTATTTTATCTTTTTATTTCCCTTTTCATTTTTAATTGTTTTTATAATCTTTGTTGTCGACTAGATGGCAGAACTGGCTCACTGCGTGGCGAGGACGCGCTGGAGGGCCTTGACGGGTGCGCCTCTCTCGAAGCCGGTGTAGCCGCACTCGACCAGACCCTGCTCGACGGCGCTGATGGTCTGCTCGAGGTGGCCGCGGTTGAGATCGGTGACCGACACGCCCATGTGGCCGATTCTGAAGTACTCGGCCTTGATCGCCTGGTGCAGGCCACCTGCGAGCGCAACGTGTCGTCTCTTAGTCTCCACTCGGAAAGGGGAAAAGCGTGTGGAAAAGGGACCCACCAGCAAGTTCGGCGCCGTGAGCCTTGACCTTGGGGAGGAGCGCGGGGCCGGTGACACCCTGCGGGAAACGCACCGCCGTGATGGTGTTGGCGGCCAGCTTGTCGCTGACGGCAACGGTCTGCAATCAATCAACCAATTACGTACACGGCCGCAGAGTGTCAGCAAAACGCGACTGACGAGATCATTCTGCGTCCTCCGTGGGATGATCGTACGGTGAGGTTCAGCGCCTTGACGGCCGCCCTGACGGCCTTACCAGCGGTCTGGTGAGCCTTGAAGCGCTTGTCCATGGCGCCCTCGCCCTCACTCAGGATCTCGTAGAGGCTGCCCTCGCGAAGAAGCAAAGGCGGGAAGAGCCCATGACCGTGAGCCCAACAACGCGTGCGAAATGGGGGAGGGGTGTGTGGCTCACCTGGTGTGCAGACCGCGGATGAGGTTGACGGGAGGCGTGGCAAAGTAGGCGGGCTTCCTGCCCTCGTAGCTCTCCATGATGGGAAGCCACTTGGACCAATCGCAGAAGTAATTCGCCACCGGAGTCGTACGCGACTTGAACAGGGACTGCACGACACCACGACACACAACCGCACACACAGCACACACCGCACACCGCACACCGCACACACCGCACGCACGGCTTAGTATGGAGACAAAAGATTAAGCTCTCGCGTGTGTTGATCCAAAAACGCACCATGGCACGCTGGCTCGCCATCAGGATGGCGAGACCCGGCGGGACGCCGATGGCCTTCTGCGACGCAGTCAGCACCACATCTACGTCCCACTCGTCCATGCGCAGCTCCTCGCCTGTCGCGGAGGGAGTTGAGCACAACTCGCTTCGTTTGGGTCCAATTTGAATGGAGGGCACCTCCAGAGGCGCACACGCCGTCAACGACCACGATGGCGTTGGGGCTGTGCTTGCGAATGGCCTGCGCAAAGGACTTGATGTCGACCAACACGCCCGTCGAGGTGTCCACATGGGTCAGGGTCACCATCTTGAACGAGTCCCTGATAGTGGTGGTGGTGTCGTGTAAGTGCACACTTGTCTGAAGTGCAGCGTTTTCGAAACACAAACCGTTGGCCGAGCAGCTGCGTGACGTCAGCAACCGAAGGGCAGTTGCCAATGTCTGTGCGCGCGTGGGTCACATCGGCACCGTAGGCCGTCAGGCTGACAAACGGGAAGCACACGCAGGACGGGAGTGTGTGAGAAGCGGCTGTGGGGGGACGGGACATGGCGGATTGCCGCGTACCACTCGCCGAAGCGGTCGCCGAAGTAGCCGGTGTTGACCACGAGCGCCTTGTCGCCCTTCTGGAGAAGGTTGCAAGCCGCCATGTCCCACCCGAGGGTACCTTGAGGTGGTGCGCCGCGTCGGGTGGTGTTCATGAGTTCATGAGCTCAGATGGCCCTTAGCTCTGGAGAAGGGCGATGGTACCTGAGCCGGCCAGAACGAAGGGCTGGCCCTTCTCGGTGAGGAACACTGAGCGCAGCTGCTCGAGGGCCTGGCCGAACTGTTCGATAAAGTCGGGCGACACATGGCTTCACCAACGATGAACGATCGATGAGGACCAAAGTGAAAGATGAAAGATGGAAGTTGTGTACTACCTTAGGGTGGGGAGGGAGATAGAGTGGAGAACGCCCTCGCTGAACTCGATGGGTCCAGGGATCATGAGGAGCGGCTTCGCCCCCTTGGTCGCGCCAGGAGTGGTTTGCACGCTGCGCCTCGACGCACCGAGCGAACCAAGCGCCGCCGCGCCCATCCTCTGTCCTCCCTGTACCCTCCCGCCCAACACCAGCGCCGAACCCACTCTGCTGCTGCTCTTCATCTTCAAGGCGGTGGTTGCAGCTGTGTCGGTTCAGGAAAAGTGGAGAAGAACGGTGTAAAAATCAAAAGGAAAAACACCAGCAAAGATGGGAGATGCAGAGGGCGCAGGTGGGCGGCCGCTGTCTCTGGAGGACATTGGCGAGGACTTGGCATCCATGGCACTGAAGCAGGAATCCTTGGTTGGGGTCTACCTGCCCTCGCAGCAGGCCCCACCTCTCGATCTCTTCGCCTGTACGAGCCCCCCCCCCAACACCACAAACAGGGTAGAGCTGGCCTAAGCCCGTGACTCTGCTCTGCGCCCCAACCATCAGACGCAAGGGAACGACGACAAGGGGAGAAGACGCTGGAAGAGTTGGCCCGACAGGTGAAGGCCAGCACCCCCGAGGAACTGCGGGCGGCGACGGCGGCCGAGCAGCGACGGCTCGAGGAGCAGGTGGCCACCCTCTACAGCCGCGCCCACGAGAGCAGCATGGCCTTCCTCGAGCGGAGCGCGTGGCTCAGGCAAGTCGACGGCGGGGTGGCCGCGATGGAGGGTGCCATCGCCGATGTGGCCCGGCGGGTAGAGACCCTGGCGGGCATTGTGGCCAGCGCTGTCGACCCTGGCGCCAATGCAACCACTTGACCTTGTGCCCACGTTCGGTTCGGATGACGGTGAAGGTGAAGATGAAGCTTAGGGAACGTGTTAAGGTGGATGCTGGCCTCATCAGCCCGTGGCTGCGCAGGCCAGCAGCTCGATGGCGGGCAGGCCGGGGAGGAGCCGTGCCGCGGGAGAGGCTACGGTCGTCGCGGTGCTGCCGTCGACGGACGGCGTCAGTCGGAGGCCGGCCAGACCCGCCGAGCTGGCGACGAACGGCGCCATCCGCTCGATGAGCCGCGCCTCGTCGAACGCCAGCGCACCCGTGCCCTCTTGCTTGGACAGTCTTTCCACGGTCGTCCGCTGTACAGAGACAAGCGTGAGCGTGGCTTTGATGATGATAAGAAGGGAGAAGAGTACCCAGAGATGTGCAAGTAGCGGGACGAACTCAGCGGACTTGTGGCGCATGTAGGGGGCTTGCTCGAGCAGCAGCTTCAGTGCGACATGCTTGGTGTAGCTGCCCAGGGCCGGCTGCTGGTCGCCAGTTGTGGGCCTCGAGTCCCGGAGCTGCTCCTCCATGAGCGCCACGATCGGCGTGGCCCACTCGGGCTGGCCCCGACACACCGTCACCTGCGCCACGAGCTCGTTCGATGGCATGCCGCGCTTGCGCTTCTTGAGCACCTTGAGCCGCTCGATGAGCGACATGAGGTAGCTACTCTGCTCGGTCACCTTCTTGTCGACCTCCACGTCGATGCACAGCTTTCGTATCCACAATTTTCCATCATTTCCAGCCTCATCCTTGCCTCCGTCGTCAACTTCGCGCACGAACTTGCGCCAGTAGTCGGGCATGGTGGTCGTGGCCTTGAGGTGGGTGGTCCATGCGTAGGCGCAGTAGACCGGGCATATAGGCCACAGCGCACACAGTTGAATCTGATCACAACACCACCACACTCCGCGGTAGGGTGTTAGACGAGACCACCACACACAAACGTCTGATGGAATGTAGGCAATGGGACCTTGTAGAACCGCCGTATGAGTGTGCGGTTGAGCGCGCCGGTGCCTTGCTTACCCAGAGCCCGTCGGTATCTACCGACAGAAGCAGAGGCGCCTCGCCCATCAGAACTGGTGGAGGAATTGGGGACGGTGCTGTGTACCGGTCGAGGACGTGTGTCATGACGTCCAGTGCAATTTGGACCACCTTCCTGAAGTCATTTTCCGCGAGGGCGTGTGCGATGTCGATCAAGCACTCGCTGGTCTCGCTTCGCATCAGCCTGTCCACGTGCATCTGTCGGTACGAACAAACTTGAGCTCAGTGGGTGATCGACGGCGAGGAGGAAAAGAAAGGGTGCGGACCAGGTAGTGGCTATCGAATCCAGGGCAGCCCGTTGTGATGGACCCAACAATGTGGGCCACGAGCTCCAGCGGCAGCATTGCGAACGGGGATTCGGGCGAGTGGAAATGCGCAAACAGAACCAGGGCTCGACGACGCCTGAATTGTTTCTGCACAACCGTGTTGCCTCTGATGAGTACTACCCGCGCACGCATCCACAGCTACAGCTGTACGTACTATCGAGCCACTCCGCATGGCTTGTTCTCCAGCACAGAGACCCTTGTTATAGAAAGTTTGTTTTCATATGGTTGAGCTTTCTCATCATTCTCTTCTCTCTGGAAGGAGAGATGTACCCTGAGAGTCTCATTCAGGTGGTAGAGCCGGGCCAGCCCGCCGTAGTGCTCTAAGTCCACGCTCTGACCCATGGCCATCACCAATCGCGCGACAGAGGCGGAATGCGAGGCCTCCACAATACCGCGCCTGGCGAATGGCCTGGGAACAAAAGGCCATAACATGAAAGGGCATGAGGCACGGTGCCAGGGCGTGGCAATGTTCTCCTCTTGTACCTGTGAACGATCGGAGCCAGGTCGATTGCCTGGACGACGAACATTAGTATCGCCCCACGGCGCTGAGCTTCGCCCAGACAGGGTGGAGGCCCTTGTGGGAGCGCACCTGCGGGCACATGCGGCGGCCGAACAGGGCCACGTGGTGTAGCAGCGAATGTACTCCGAACGTAACGACTGGCTGCTGGTCGGGGAGGCTGAGTGTTGCCAGAGGGTACCTGGTGATGCGCCAAGCGAGAGAAGATGAGGCTCGAGCCGAGCAAGGGTCACTGTGGCAGGGCGGAACCAGTGCTGGAACGCCTGTCGGGCACTGGTCAGCACGGCATGCGGAACGCGACTGGTGGCGGGCGGTGGCCCATCCACCGGACCAAGGGCGAAGATCCACTCCCAATCTGTGTCCGTTATATCATCAACCGCGACCTTGCCTGAAAGCGGGAATTGCGTGGTTAGACACCAACCAAAACAAACACGTGTAAGCACGCCACGAACAACAACAACTCCAGAGGGGGATACAACCTGCTAGCTCGTGCGCAACAGTGAGAAAGACGTGCACGAGCGACTGCTCCGAACACGGGTCAATAGAGTACCTGTCACCCTCCATGTGAAGCTCGAGCCAGAACGACGCTTTCATCCAGGCCGAAAGCTCGTACCTGTTGTCCCAGGGCAGTGCGGTTCCGTCCGTGCCTCTCCGGGCGAAGAACCAGCCTCTCATGTCGCGCAAAATGTGCTGAAACCTGCCGTAAGCGTACTGATACGACGAGCAAGGTTATACCCTTAATAGAGCCCTTGTGGTGGCGGAGGTAATACCTCGCTGATGCGCCTCTGGGCTTTCATTTGGTCGAGAAGGTCTCTCACTTCTTGTCTCCACTCACCAGTGAAGTCGATAAAGTATCTGCGCCCGGCCGAGACTATGAGCTTCTCGCCTATTGGGGCGAGTTAGCCATACCAACGCAAGAGCTAAACAGGTGGCATGAGCTTGCCAAACCTCCATAGTCAAGGCACTCGCTCTCGGTGGCATAGTAAGTGAAGCACTGCGCCGAGGAGAGCACTTGGCGTCGCACTTCCTCGTGGACCTCCCCCAGCAATCTTGGCGTGAGGGAAACACAAGTTGTTACGCGGGGAGGAGCGTGATCGGCGCAAGAGCGTCGTACCTTCCCTTCCACGGCTCGATTGCTAGCGTGATGCGCGCTCGCCGGAGGTGCCCCTGCTGATGTGCGAGCCTTGACGGCAGGCGATGCTGCTTCAGCTCCTCCACGGTCATTTGCTCGGCCAGGTGCCGACCCTGCAACGGCCCCATCTCCTCGTCCTCCCCAACTGCACGATATACCTTGTTTGTAAGGCCGTCATCACCAGCATCAATCCCAGTCCTTCACTGTGCCGGCCATACCACTGATATCGGGCAATATCTGTCCAACGCACGACTCATTAGAACAGAGCTCGCGGTGACCACGTGCACGGGAGAACTCCTACCATGTCTGCACTGATGCCAAACTGTTCGCCGTCCTCCACTGCAGCGCGACACGCCAGGAAGTGCAACGTCCAGGCTCCCGGAGCACCGATCCAGACGCCCGTTTCCGCCATCTGGACAGGAAAGCGCGGATCAAGTCAATCTTCCGAACAAAAAGCTGAGGCAGGCCGAGACGATTGATGGGCGGGAGCGGGGAGTACAGACCTCTAGTGGGGGCAGAGGAGAGGGCAGAATGGGTACGACGTCATACGGTTGGCCGGGAATGTCGCACCGCACGGCTGCTCCGAGCAGATCGCGCCCGGTGAGGTGCAGGAAACAGGTTGGGGTCGGGTCCCCTGCGGGTGAATCACTTGCCGATACCTGCCACCCTTGGTACTGCAGGTGGACAATGGCATCTGCGGTGCACACAATCAACCATTGCTCGCCGTCGCTGTCGCGATCCTTGGCCAAGCCGGAGGCAGCTGCAGGGGCGTAGGGGCCGTAGACCAAGAAGAGGCCCAGCTTGGCATCCGGAGCTACAAGAGAGCATGTCTGGCCGTAGACAAAGTCGGCTGCATTGGCGGAGCACAGGCTCACGACGCACACGGGGAGGCGTTGCTGATCCAGAGGTGGCGGGAGCCGGCGAAGGCCAGAAGTCTCCGGCAGGCTGTCCATCAGGATCTCCTGCCTCACCGCTACGAAAGCCGTGGGCATGACCCCGCCGCCCACAAGGCTGGCGTGCTGACGTCAGTTGCTAATGTAAGGAAAATAAGCTGGTGTACCGAGCTGAAGGTGTGCCCCATACCGATAGTGATCATGAGCACGCTCTCGCCGCCGGCGCGAGTACACACAGGCCACAGACTCATATTGGATCTTGCCCATGCGGTAGAGCTTGTTGAACTGTTGTAAACAATGGGGAGTAAGCGTGAAGTATGGCCTTTTGCCGGGCTCTGGGCGCCTACCTGGAAGCGAACAAAGGAATGGAACAGTGGGTCGCTTGTCTTCACCGCCTTGCTGCTGTCCACCTGGCACCCCAGTCGAGTGAGCCCTTCCTGTTGTCCAGCCCCACGGGAAATGATGGAGTTCAGACGATGCAAGGTGCACATGTATGAGTACACCTGCACGCACCATCAACTGAACACAGTACGGATCATGCGGGTCTTGCTTAGCACCATCATCGGGCTCCTTGCCTTGCGCCTGACCATTGCACACCTCATCAGAGTCACTCGCAATTCGCTACAAGCACTTGGTAAAGGGGAGAACGAGCGCACGAAGGCAGTGCCCGAGCAGTTGAGAGCGAGGGCGTAAGAGGTCGAGCGACCGTGCAGCTGCGCCACGCGTGTCGCCATGTCTGCCCGGCATAGGCCGGCCAGCGCGATTTCGTCCTGGCGGTGCACGAGTTCTTCCATGTAGGAGCCAAACATAGCGCCCCCTTGGCCCACACAACGCGTACTACTGGTGCTGGCCACATCGGCCGAACTGCGGAAGGTTGCTTCTGCACTTGGTGCGTCTCGTTCTCGCAGGGACCGCTCCTCCAGCTCGCACAGCAGCTCCCAGAACGGGGTGCGACGCGACGTCGTCCTCATAGTCCAGTTTGATTTCTTCTCATTTAACTTTTAATTTCCTTTCTTTTCCTTGCCCGTAACGGTCAAATGGAAATTATTAATCATTTACAATTATTATTGGGGTGTGGGAGTTCGCTTTCGCGCAACTGCCCAACCTGAGCTTGAGAAGTGGATCGATCGCCATCTTGGGGGCGGGCGTCGAAATGCAAGCGCCTGACAAGAGCGAAGATGCTGGCGAGACCGAGCCCTCTCCCACTTCGCCATCCATGGGCTCTCTGCAACTACACGTGGCAATCAAGAAGGAAAAGCCATTCCTGCGCCTGCTCCCACCCGTGGTGATCGTGACGAGTGATGATACCACGCCGGTGCTTCCCCTTTCGCCAAGGAAGATGGTGGAGGAGGCCGATTTCCTCGACGATGAACGGCCACTCTCGCCGGGTATGACCCAACGCGTGCGCCAGGAGATCGATGAATCCTATCGACACGCTCGCCTCAAGGCCAAGGCCCTTTCACCCCGCGGCATCGAGAACGAATCAGGTACCCCTAACGATTTCATTTTAATCAGATTTTTGTTTTGTTTTATTATTATTGTTGTTTTTTATTTTTTTACCCCTCCTTGGCACCAGCGGACCCGCTGGCGGTGCCGAAGAGAGCGTGAACTGACGCGTCGCAACTGTTGTCGATGTCGTCACTTATAGGGCTCACACACTTTTACCAACCGAAGCTGTTCACCTCGTTCGATGGCCATTTGGCGCCGGGCTCACCCGCCAGCGGCTCCTCCTACCACCGGGCTCGCGCGCAGATCAAGCGACACTCGAGCATCGAGTTTGCGTACGCGATGGCTCCGATTCCTGTGCAGTGTGTCATGTGTGCGGCTCCGCGGATAACTACTCACGGTGCCAGTTGGCTGCCAAATTCAGGACCAAATTGGTGAGGGAGGCCAAGAGAGAAGAGGAGGAGAAGGCAGCCGCGGCGGCGAAGGCCAAAGAGGCGCAGGAGAGTGGCGGCGCGCCGCTGGCGGAGGAGACGTCGTTCGAGCGGCAGGCGCGGATCGTGAAGGAGCAGATGCGAATATTCGCTCTGCGGATGAGGGAACGGGAGATGGTCGCACGACTGGAGAAGGCGCAGAGACAGGAGCAGCAGCAGCAGAGCAACATCAACAAGGCGGCGGCTGTCGCCACGCAGGAGCAGGTGCACGTCGCAGGCAAGAGCGAAGGCGAGGCGGTCCCACCGGTGATCGAGGAAGCCTCGCTCGCCGCTGAATCCGCCGCCGAGCTCATCGAGCCCACGGACTTAGAGTCCTATTTGCAGGCCCTCGATGGTGAGCCTCTCCTCTCCACCCCCACCCCGCAATCTCTCCGATAATCCTCCGCCACTTACCTCTTTTCCTCCCGATCAGATGAGCGACAGATCAGTGCCATTACTCTCCCCGCACTCGGCATCGGCGACGATGGCCTCGCCCAGTTGCTGGACAGGCTGCCGCCGCTCAAACCGGTACCGGTTCCGCGCCCGGCAAACCTCCAGGCCCGTATGGTCCGGTGACGACTTGACTGTGAAGCTGACCACCCCGCGCCCGGACAGATCACGCCGGTGGTGGGCTTGATCACCACGCTCATCTTGGATGCCAACGATATTGAGCGGCACGGCGCCGCGATGCTTGCCAACTTCCTCAAGACGAACGACCACGTGGAGTGCCTCAGTCTCAAGTGGAACATGATCGGTGCGTGTGCGCGCGCTTGCCGGTAGTGGGTGCCACAAAGTAATAGGTCGCC
>CACVKS010000889.1:0-13192 GCA_902749335.1 Acanthamoeba triangularis
AGAGTACTTCGGGGAGAGTACTTCGGGGCGGCACTGCCGATATCAGAAGAAGTGGCGGCGCAGACCGAAGAGACGGCCAAGAAGAAAGCAAGCAAGCCAAACAGCGCGACCTTCATTCTCACACAAAGTGTTGGTGTTCTGAAAAGGGGAAGGAAACTTTCTTCTTTATTATTTTTTTTGATTTTATTTGCCTTAATTAATTTTCTTTTGCAACTCCAACGATGGGCGTGCCGTCGAGGCCTTGGCAGGCGGGGGTGGTCCTCGCGACTCTGGCCTTCTGCTGCGCGACTGCCAGTAGTACCTGGGGACCCGCCGACATCAAGCGCGTGCACGTCGGTACGTTACACCCCCCCCCCAATACCGCGGTGCCACCGTCGCTGAGCCTCTCCATGACACGCCCCGCAGTGTTTTCGAACCACTTGGACGTCGGCTTCGATGGCCTCGGCCCCAAGGAAATCGGTACGCCCACTTCACTGGACTAGGACGCGGGTGTTGGCCACGGCTAATTGGCAGCAACTGCAACAACAGGGTTTGCGTTCACTATCATCAACAAGTACTTTGACGAGTACTTTGCGCGGGGCCTGAACACGTCTGCGGTGTTGCGGCAGCGCGACCCGCCCTACCGCTACGTCTACACCACGCAGGCCTACCTGACCTCGCTCTACCTCGATTGCATTGACCCGTCGCGGTGGACCTACCCGGCCCCTGGTACCGTCATGCCACCACCTTCTTCTTGTTGTTGTTGTTCTTGCTCACTCATCGTTGTCGTCTTCATCATCACAGGACTGCAGGCCAATGGGCCGCGACCGCCGCCGCTGCATTGCCCTGACGCCGCTGCGAGGCAAGCGCTCATTGGTACGTACTGGCCGCCGATTCTTGAAAGAACGAAAAGCGACAGCTGACCACGAACGACTTCATTCTTCTATTCATTGGCCGTGGCCGCACACGCACCACCGCGCACACGGCGAAGATGGGGTCAAGCGTGGCGACATCTGGTGGCACGCGTTTCCTTTCAACTCCGAACCCGAGGTGTACGACCACTCGCTCTTCCAGTCGTCGGTCAATCTGGCCAAGGACCTCGCGCGGAGCCTGGGCCGCCCGGCGCCCAAGACGCTCTCGCAGCGAGGTAACCTACTTCCGCATTCCCATTTTACAGCTGGTACTGACCGACGGCCGTGTGCCGCCTGTGCCGCAGACGTGCCTGGTATGACCCGCGGAGTCATTCCGCTCCTGAGCGAGCTGGGCATCGAGGCCATCAGCGTGGGCGTCAACGGCGGGTCGTCGCCTCCTGCCGGTGCGTACCCGACGGCCTCTCGCCTGTGTCGCTGTCACAACTAACGAACCACATCGCCATCGCCACCACCACGATCCCAGCGCCAAGCGCTTTTGTGTGGCGCGACGCCACGACTTCCACGGAAGTCCTTGGAATGTACCACCCGGGTATGCGCGCTCTTCGGCCACTCAGCTGCTGTTTCCATGCGTAATACATTTATTTTATTCTTTTTTATTTTCTTTTCAAATATTATTATTTTTTAATATTATTAAATTTATTTTTATTGCTGCAGGCGGCTACGGCGGGATCGAAGTGTCGGACTGCGTGATCGTGCCGGGACTCGATCACGCCCTTGCGCTCGCGTGGAAGGGGGACAACCAGGGCCCGCACACGTTCGACGAGGCGCTGGCCGTGTTCCAGCAGCTGGAGGTAGTCCCCCTCCCTTCGCGCTCCCTTCGACTCGACACTTGCTTCATGACAATCTCATGGCACTCCCGCACGCACGCGCACAGAAAGAGTTCCCGAATGCGGTGGTGCAGGGGTCCACATTCGACGAGTTCGTGGAGCAGCTCAAGTCGGTGCGGCACTCGCTGCCCGTCATCGAGAGCGAGATCGGCGACACTTGGATCTACGGAGGTAACGAAAGGCCTTCTCGCACTACGGCCCCCGTTGCGCTTTTTTTTCCTCACTCGACCGAACTGTGCTCCTTCTTCTTCTTCTTCTTCTTCGGTGGTGGTGTTGCGTGCAGTGGCGTCCGACCCGCTGAAGCTGGCGCAATTCAGGGAGGTGCTGCGCCTGCGCCGCGCCTGTCTCGCCGCGCGCAGCTGCTCCCCCTCCGACGCTGCGTTCCGCGAATTCGACCGCCTCCTTACCAAGGTCGGCGAACACACGTGGGGTGTCGACGTCAAGGTACCTCCAACCCTCCCCCCCACAAATGGCTCGTACCCGATGTCGCCAATCAATCAATTGATTGTAACGTGAATCCCCCCCCCTTCCCTCTCACAGACATTCCTGGACGATTTCACCCACTGGAGCAACTCCGAGTTTGAAGCGGCAAGGAACGGTTCCAACTTTGCGCTGATGGTCAATTCGTGGATCGAGCAGCGGTCGTTCATCACCAACGCCCTCCGTGCACTGTCGTCATCCGGTACGCGCGCGCGTAGGTTGCGGACGGTGGTGATATGTGTCAGCAACCCACTCGCCTACTATTCGACTATGGCATGCAGACAAGTACACACCGCTGGCCCGGACCATCGAAGCCAACTTGCAGGCGCTGAGGCCCAAGGGGCCGCCCAATCCCCAGGCCCTGGGCTATGCTGCCGTTGCGAGGTACTTCGCTTTCGTCTTCGTCTTAGTCTTCTATGGTGGCGCTGTGGTGTTGACTGGGCGGCCCTCGGCGCGCAGAGAGGACTGGGCGCGCGTCTTCTCGTGCGGCGAGCTGGTGCTGGCCTTCGACCCCACGAACGGCGCTATCACCTACCTCTACGACAAAGCCAAGCGTGCCCAGTGGGCCAACGGCGCGGTTCGGCCACAAAATTCCCAGTCATCACCACCTTCGCCAGACGCCTTATCTCGCGTGTGTCGTGTGTGTCGTGTGTCGTGTGTCTTGCGTGTCCTTCGTCGCATCACCGCACACAGACGAGGCATTCGCTGGGACTGTTCCAGTACTCGACGTACGACCAGGGAGACTACTCCGACTACATCGGCACCTACGGCTACCTACAGCCGCCCCCCGAGTGGTTCGCCAAGGTGCATCCGACGCCCATGGCAGCCATTCGCAACCTGCCAACTTACCACACCTCGCGTGTGTGTCGTGTTGATGTGGTGCAGGACTTTGGTAAGCCTGGAGTGGAGTCTGCAAGGCCGCTGCATGGATTCTGGCTTCCCAGGCTGGAGGCGATGTGGACCAAGTCGTCCCCGGCCGGCTGGCACTTCCTCCTGCGGCTCGGCATGGCCAACGGTGCGTCTCCCTCACAGCAGTAATAATTAAGAAAATAAATTAAAATAAATAAATTAAATTTTTTATTTTCATTTTATTTATTTATTTATTTTAGGTCCGATGGCTAGCTGATTAGCGCCCACCCTGACCTAACAGAGACGTGGAAGTTGTACGGTGCGGCGCCGTCCATGTGGATCCAGATCGACGTCGGCAACGAAGGCGGCGCCAGGACCATCAACTACACGATCACCGAATTCAACAAGACTTCCACCAGGTGTGAACCAACCCGCACCAGCGACACAACGACACGACACGAAACACGAAACACGACGCACACGACACACGCGTCATGCAATGTGACCACATCTTTCTCAATGCAGGCTGCCGGAGGCGCACTGGTTTACTTTCACGCCTGCGGTTCCAGTCAAGGGCCGTTGGCTGCTGAGCAAGCTCGGCAGCCCAATCGACATCTCCGACGTCCTGCACAACGGTTCGGCACAGCTGGTGGTCGTCTCGCGTTCCGTCTTCTTTTGCTCACTCACGACAACACGCACGACACGACACACACGACACGCGGCCTTGTACATCGTCGACAGGTTCCTACCATCTGCATGGCGTAGACGACAACGGCGTGGTGTTCGTCGAAAACGGCGCCAAGGTGGCCGCCCTGCAGATCACCTCTCTCGACGCGGCACTGGTCTCCGCTGGTACGACATCCCCACCACGCGCGTGCTGCTTTTGGTGGTGTTGGGGTTGGTTACGAGAGGCTCAATCCGTTTCCGCTGTAGGCGCGCCCAACCCGTTTCCGATTCCGTTCAAGCCGGCCAACATCGAGTCCGGCGGACTACACTTCTGTCTCTACAACAACATCTGGGGCACAAAGTACCGTGTGTGTCGTGTGTGTGTCGTGTGTGTGCGTTGCGTGCGTGTTGAATCTTACGCTTTGTTTGGACATCATCAACAGTTACATCATGTGGTACCCGTATGTTCAAGAGGATGCGCACCTCCAGTACCGCTTCAAGCTGACCTTGAAGTGACCAAGGGAGGAGCAAAAAGAATGGCCAGTGTGGGGATCGAACCCACGACCTTGGCGTTATTAGCACCACGCTCTACCAACTAAGCTAACCGGCCCTTAATGTCCCATTTTGTCAATTCTCTCTTGTATTCAGCTCCAGCAAATGCTGTCAATTCAATCCAAGTTCCTCAACACATGTACTTCCCCATTGTGCTCGATGCTCCACTACACTGGGTGATCACCCACTAGTCTGCTCACTTGCACCAAGCATGGTTGGTGCTGAGGTTTAGAACAATACAAAAAATTTTAGTTCTGCCAATTCCTTTTTGGCAGCAACACTCTGCACAAGTACCACATGCCTTGAAGCTTGTTTCCACACTGTCCCTGGGTACTGATGTAAACATATGAATGACACTTTTTTGAATCAAAAGATCATGTGATGGATGGTACTGGCTTTATTGACCAGCTCTGTGATGGAAGATGAGTATAAGTAGTAGTAGTGTAATGGGTGAAAGCAGTGTAGCCCAATGACTGCATCTCTGGGAGGCTGGGTACAGCTGTAATCAAGAGGAAGTAAAGATCACCAGAGTTGTAGCTCTCCAGGCCCTCACTGGCACTGAGGATTTGGTAGTAGAACCAAAAAATCTGATCAGTAACACAGCAGTAGGTCACCCCTCTGACCCCATAGGCCAAGAGACCTCACCACCAGCCCCCCTGATCACCTGCCCTTGAGACCCTTGGAGCATTGGAAAGGAGTGAACATGAGGAGAAGAATGAAGAAATTAATATGCACCAACACATTAGCCTTTGTGTGAGATCAGGAGGGAAGGGAGAGACCAGACACACAAGCACAGCTAGGCCAGGCACAATGCACCAACAAGTATAGGTGGCAAGTGCAAAAATGACAGTGCAGCACTGTCCCATTCAAAGCAAGGCCAGAAAAACAACAGGGAGCAGCCAAATGCAAGAATAGCCCACCAACAGGCAATGTCATTATTTCAAAGCTTGGAATGCAAGTACATGTGTTGAGGAACTTGGATTGAATTGACAGCATTTGCTGGAGCTGAATACAAGAGAGAATTGACAAAATGGGACATTAAGGGCCGGTTAGCTTAGTTGGTAGAGCGTGGTGCTAATAACGCCAAGGTCGTGGGTTCGATCCCCACACTGGCCATTCTTTTTGCTCCTCCCTCGGTCATTTGCTGTGGTTCTGTGTTGTTAGTCAGTCTGTAAGTTGGAAAGGGAAAAAACCCCTTGTGATGCTGTTTTTTTTATTGCCACAAGAAGCCAAAAAGTGCTGGGTTGGTGCTAGCTGTAAAAGCAGCACCTGACCTTGAGAAGGTAAGGTAAACTTATAATACCATTTACAGCAGCCACCAACCTGGTGTTCACAAAAAGGGGACAGTGTGCCTTTTTTCCTAAGCTAAATCTGTACAAAAAATTACCCTGTTTTCATCATCTGTCTGTACAACTTGACTTCATGTCACCAAAATTCTTGAATATTTGTACAGACATACAGACAAAATCCAAAACTCAAAAAATTCTATTTTGTGTACAGCTTTCCAATCCAATGCATGATCGCAATTTTGCCAAGATATGCGCATTTTTCTAGCCTTTTCTTGCCTTTTCCTGAAATTTTCTATACATATTTCCCAAATTTACTGAAGTTGGGTTGAAGTGTACAGGTGAAGCCAGCCACCTATTACCTGCACCTATCTTCATTTATTGACATCCTATCATTCATACCAAAAGCATCAGTCATCACAGAATTTACATGATCTTGGAGCTGAGACCATTACCTTTGTCCCACATCTCACAATTGTGAATTCACCACACCAATGCTCCCCTGATATCATTTTGTTTTTGAGAAAGTACCCTCCTGTTTATTTTCAGCTTCTAAAATCACTTTTACCATGAAGAAGAGGTGCATTATCTCTCAGAATGTTGGTCCTAAACCAAGGTCATAATGTCCAAAACCACATTTAATCAAAAACCCCAGAAAGATGTGCTTAAAAATCAAAGATGACAGTGCAAAAGGAATTTCAGCCAAACAAAATTTCACCAGTCATTCTTGACCTCTCATTTCAAATGAGCACAAGTTCATGGTGTTGTGCATGTGCTTGTCTGTGTGCATGTCAGGTGCAATGGTTTGAGAATGACCCTATACAAAGGGTGCAGAGCAGTGGCTTGCAGTGGAAACCATTGTCTGCCCCAACATGAGTAACCTGCTCACCAAGGTGGGGCCAAACCTCTTCAAGATCCATGCCTCTACACCCAGGAGACTGAGGAGAGGAGAGGAGAGGAGGGGGGGAAGTGGACCAGTCAGCAATGTTCTGGCCTGCTGGGATGCTCCTAGCTGGTCTGCTGTTTCTGTTAGTCACACACAAGAGAGTATGATAGCCCATGAGCATTCTTTCTGAGGGTTCTATGTCACTGAAGAGGCCAAGAATTATCACTCTTGCCACCACACTCACCACACACCACCTGAAAACAGGTGATTGAGAGTGATGCACAACTACTCCCACTAGCAGAAGTGGCATGTGGGAACAACACCAAGAACCACTCTGGTCTGCTTCTTGCTGTGAGATGGACCACTTCACTCACTCATTAGATGTGCAGCAAGCTCATCACCATCCAGGAGTGGGTAGTGACAAATGGAAGTGGTGGGAGGACAAGCCAGAGTAGGGACCACTGGTGCCACAACACACCACTCAACATCCTGAAGCCATTTTTTGCTTTATGGCTTTTTGCATCCCTACTCTGGCTTGTCCTCCCACCACTTCCATTTGTCACTACCCACTCCTGGATAATAATGAAAGGAAAGGAGAGGAGAGTGAGAGGAGAGGAGCAAGTGGGTGCTGGACACAGTGTTGCTTTCTTACCTGGGCATCCTTGGTCCATGGATTCATGCAGGGTTTGGAGCATGGTTGCAGGCTTTTGTCTACCAGGGGCAGGCCCAGCACACCAGTGTATGCTTGAGCTCCAGTGGCATGTGGTCCCATTGTGGGTTGCTGCCACACTTGTCCCCTCAGTGTGGGTACTGTTGTTGGTGAGGAGCAGGAGGCAGTGACATCCTTCTTCTTCACTTTTTTGGGCCACAATCTTTGGGGGGGGGGGCATTGGGGGTTTGGTGGCCTTTTCTGCTGTTTGTTCAGAAATAAAAAGAGGTGCACAGCAGTGGAGGGCAAACTATTGGGCACCTCCACCTTTGGGAGGGATCATGAATGGCATACTGGTGTGGGGCTGGTGTAGAGCCTGTCCATCACAACCCTGTGCAATTGCAGTACCAGCAAACCAAGAGCTTGTCCATGGCTTGACATGATCTGCCACTAAAACCCCCTTGCCAACTGAGGAAGTTCTTAAAACGCCTGTTAGCTGTTAGTGAGTGGTCAAGGAGCGAAATTTCCAGAGGGCTCAAGGAATGTGAGCCACGCACAAATGCTAACAGAAACAGCTAACAGGCGAGCCTGCATGTTGTTCTTATCAGCTGTTTGCAAAGTGCAAGAAAAAGGGAAAATCACAAGAAAACGATTTTTATTGTTCTGCACCACACATCACCAGTCACCACAGGTCTGCCTCATGACCTCAATTCTTGAAACCTTGATTGTAATCAAGCACGTGCATGATCTCTAGCGCTGTCTGTGATGTAGAATTGATGTTGAGCACAAGATTACCACCTCCATCCAGCCACCACCTGTGGATGAGCTGGTGTAGGGGGGGATGCAACAATAAAACACTGATTTCTTGACAGTTTCCTTTTTTCTTGCACTTTGCAAACAGCCAATAAGAATGACATGCAGGCTCGCCTGTTAGCTGTTTCTGTTAGCATTTGTGTGTGGCTCACATTCCAAAAGGGTCCATGGCCTGATATAGTCTGGCTTCACCTATACACTTCAACCACCACCACATCAGGGCACAACACCATTCATGGCCTGTGCCTGAATTGATGCCCTCAGTGTTGAATTTCTCTCCTGCCTTCATTGCCTCTCTTCAATCTCTCTTGCTGTTCACCTCTTCTCACTAGAAACAAGAAACACGAATTCCATGTTTTTCTTTTTTTCTCGCCAGAGAGAAAAACGTCCGACCAGCCAATGAGTAATATTGAAGGCTACACGTCCAAGGCCCCGATTGGAGGTTGGAACTGGTATCGGGGCAAGCTTGTTGGCGGAGTTGGAGATCGAATTGGATAACGTTTTTCGTCTGCTTCCCTCCAAGTTTGTTTTGTGGGTGTGCTCCTCCCTTGCGCCAGCTCTGCTCTCCAGGCAAGCGGCTCACGCCAGGTCTTGACGAACGAACGACACTAGACCTTTAGGTTCAAAAAAACAAAGTGGGCCGGAGGAAGGAGGAAGAGAGAGAACACATTCGCAACCAGCACAGAGCAAACGCAAGATGAATTTCATGCGAAGCATGGTGAAGGAGATCGAGGCACTCACCGACAGTGCGGTGCACGTACGTCTAACCACCGCGGTCCTTTAAAAATCGATGCACATCTCATTGAATCCATCCAATTTGCGCTCAGGCGACACGGCAAGGTGTTGAAGGCGTGGCCCAAGCAGGCAAAGAGACAGTGGAAGGTAGGCCTAATTATTATATTTTTAATTTTGGTTTTTTTGTATTAATTATTCAGATATTACGAACATATAAAATAGGAATATCGCAACTGGCCAACAGCGCGTTGGACGAGGCGACGGCGGCGCTGGAGACGGTGAGCAACATGGGCGAGGCCACGCTGTCGCTCATCTCCAACACCATGCGACCATCCAAGCGGCGGTTCCACCCGCTCAAGCCCAACATCATGCGCTGCGCCTGCATTGGCGATTCCGGTACCACCGCTGCACACACCCGCCTTGCTGTGTGTGTGTGCGGTGTAGCGTGTGCGGTGGTGCGTGTCACAGGCTGGGTGCTCATATGTGGTGCGGAGCAGGAGTGGGCAAGTCGACGCTGCTGGCAACGTGGCGCGAGGGTCGCTACCCGGCCGGCCTCGCCCTGCCCTCGACCATCTACGACTGGCTCTACTTCAACTACTGCCTCAGCTCGAAGTCCCTCCTCCTCGAACACCTCCAGCAACACCGCGAACGAAAAGCCAACGACAACGATGACGATGAGATGAAGAAGAAGATGGAGATTGAAGGTGGTACGGACATGAAGGAGATCAAGAAGGAGGCCGAGGAGGTGGTGGCGACGACGGAGGCGGTCAAGGAGCGACGGGAGATCGTGATCGAGTTCCTCGACACGGCGGGCGAGTACGAGGGCTTCCGCCACCTGCGGCCGTGGCACTACAAGGACGTCGACGTGTTCATTCTCGCGTTCGACGTCACCAACCGCGCCTCGTTCGCCAACATCGCGCGGTACTGGACCGAAGAGATCAAGACCTGGGGCACGTCGTGCGTCAAGGTCCTGGTCGGCACCAAGGCCGACATTGCCGACGAAGCCGACGTCGACACCGATGATTATACTTCAGAGTGCCTCGAGCAACAATCGCTGTTCGACGATGGCGGCGGCGTCGAGGCGATGGCGGTGGCAGCGGAGGCGAACAGGAGGCGGACGAGGCGGAAGGTGGAGAGGGAGGAGGCCGAGCAGCTGGCCAAGCGCATCGAGGCGGTGACCTACGTGGAGATCTCGTCGGTGACGCAGCTCAACTTGGCGTGCCTGCTGGACCTGTGCGTGGCGCAGGTCTTCGAGGACGAGGAGGACCAACCGTCGGTGGTGGAGACCATCATCACCGAACTCACAACCACGCCGGACCAGAAGGAACAGCAAGCTTGACCAGGCTGTAGGCCTAAAAATAAATTAAAAAAGTGAAAGAACGAAAGCGACAAAGAATGAAAGCGGCACACGACAAGGAATAGAAGAGCGGGCTGCAAGCGGTCTTCGTTCTTTCCGTCGCTTTCGTTCTTCATCCCCACTAGTGATGTCAGTGGCCAGCTCCCGAAAAGTACTTGTCGCCGATGAAGGGCTCGCTGTCGTCGGTATATGCCGGAGGCGGGACCATGAAGGGCAGGTTGCGCTCCCACTCCGGACCCGCGGGTAGCACCACGTCATCGTCTCCGGCTTCCCCTTCATCCGCCTGCGCTCCTTGATAGGGGTGCTTGAGCACCACCCCGATCTCAAAGTTCGAAATGAACAGCTGCGTGCCCCCCTTCTGCAATCGGCCCCACGCAGCCTGTGGCGCGCGTGTCGTGTGTTCCCCGAAAGTAAGCAGCCGCGGCCCCAACACAAGCGCGCCCGACGGGTGAGCGGAGGAGGGCCACGTACGGCGGACAGGTTATGTGAGCCCGCGTAGACCCAGCCGTAGCGTCGGCCCGACCGGTGCGTCGCCAGCCGACACACCACCTGGCGCCATTGTGTAACGTCACACGCGTGCGTGTCAGCCACCAAAACATCACTGAGGGTGGCCCCACAGCAAGGCGCGCACCTTGGAGTGGAGGAGGAGGCCGTGGCGGGCGGGGCGGTGGGACGAGGGCCAGATGTCGTGGAAGAGGGCGCGCGGGAAGGATTTGGCGCTCCAGTGCTTCTCCTGCAGGAACAGGTAGCCGGCGCCCACGCGGTACTCGGGCCGCACGCTCCGCACTGCGTCCATCGACGGATACAGGATCGCGAGTCTCGGCTCTCGTCGTCGTGCAGTCGCGGTCGACGGCGCTGTGGCGGGGGCGGTGACGCCTTTCTTCCCTCGCGTCGCCGATGGCGAAGAAGCCTTCTTCTTCGATCTGGTGCCTTTCTCTTCAACGAAGTCGCCCTCCTCATCGCCATCGAATTCGCCTTCGTTGGCTCTCTTCTTCCCCTTTCGGTGGCTGGTGTCGGCCTCCGCCGTTCGTGGTCGTTTGTTGGTTGAGCTGGCAGAGGCCGGCACGGGCAGCTGCGATTCGCTTTCGTCCCGCTTTCGCTTGAGAACCGGCGCTGACGATCGGCTCGTGGACGTGGTCGTAGCGGACGACGTAGTGGTGGTGGAGGCCGTACTACGCTCAGAGGGTGACGATGACGACGACGATCCGAACACCCCCGACGAGGCGCTCTCCTTGAACTCTGACACGAACGACTCGTAGAGCGCACCCAGCGACGACGTCTGTGTATGCCGGTAACAAGCGTGTTCAGATCAGCTAAGAGCGGGGAGAGGAAGAGAAACGAGACGCTGAGTGTGGTATACCACTACTTACCTGGTAATAGATGTTGTCGTCTCGTAGTTCGTCGGCGGGCGGCCACTGGAAGTCCCTGAGCAGTGCCCGCAGGCGGGTATGGCCCACTGCGTCCATTTTCTGTTTTTATTATATTATTATTATTATTATTATTATTTAATGATTCATAAAAAACGGAAATGAGACGACGGTGGAGCGCAGCTGTACGTACGTGCTTGCCTCGGTGGAAGCCGGGCACGCTGACGACCAGGTCGGCCGCGGCCTCGCTGAAGTCGTACTCCCGCACGAACCCTTCGTCGGCCTGCGCCACAATGGTGCGAGTGTGGTGTGTGAGGCGGCGACGTCGCAGACGATCAATGGAGACCATTGTCGCGGGATGTGGTGAGATTGATTGGAGGCTGGTCGCACCTTCAGCGCGACCAGGAACTGCGTGAGCGTCTCCTCGAACGGACTGGTCGGCTGCCGCCCGCTGCTGCTCTTCTGCTGCTTCTTGGGGAAGTCCTGGTACCACACTGTCTGACCCACCAGCTCGTAGTCCTTGTGCCATGGCAGCAGTAGTGTGGTTAGGTGAGCTCTGCGTGTAGAGATGAGTGTAGCACGCGCGTGGTACCGGTTGAGCGAGGTTGGCCGAGGTGACGACGACGCGCAGGGTGTTGTCGCGGTACCGGAGGAGCATGAGCTTGGCGTGCATCTTGGCGCGCATGGCCTGGCCGCCACCGAACCCGGGCAACGCCAGGGGCGGGTGGATGACCCTGATGTTCCTGGTGATCCGCACTTCGCCTTCCTAGAGGTCGGCGGTCCACGCGACACCTAGTGAGGCCGTGTGTGTCGTATGTGCCGTGTGTGTGTCGTGTGTACCCTGTCCGGTTCCTCCCAGTGGCGCACGAGGGTGATCGGGGTGGTGGGAGGAATGACGGAGAGCACCCACTCGACGTCCTCCGTGAAGGACGTCAGCAACGCCGCGACCAGAGACTCCTGTGCGGCACCGGCAAGATGAGATTAATTTGCAGAAGATGAATTTTGTGCTGAGATTGAGCGGTACCGGCTGCACGAGCTTGCGGATGCTGATGCAACCCGAGTTGGCATCTGCGCCCCTCAGGCCCTTGATTTCGTTGAGGACGAAGAGCTGGCCCTGCTTGCACACATCATCCTTGCCCGTTGCAACGGGTAGGGATGAAGATCGTTGCACAGAGCCTGCGTCGGTACATTTGCCCTCAAGAGACAGCTGAATGGCCCTGGCAAGCTCCTCATCTTCCTCGAGCGTTGCCTCGTGAAAGTGGGCCGTGCTGGGCGCCTGCATGGAGAGCTCTATCGCTCTACGAAATTGCTCATCTTCATCCTCCATTGCGATCTGGTGCCATTTATGAACTGGGATTTTGCGCCTTTTGCCAGTGGACAAATTGTATTGCTGGACGCTTGATTGAATCCAATGCGGCAGGAACAGAATGTGCGCGTCTTCAAACTCAGTTCCAAAGAGGACGCAAGAGGCAAGAGATGGGGTTGACTAAGTTTACTGCGAAAGAGAACACACAGCGGTAGACAAGCGGGTACACAGAGAGCTGGAGGGATCGTCGATCCCAAGCGAGGAGTAAATCATCGGGGGGGAGGCGATTTACTTCTTGCCGGCCTTCTTGGCCGAGGCGGTAACCTTACCGGCCTTGGGGTCCTTGCGGGTGACGGCCTTGATGACGCCGACGGCGACGGTCTGCCTCATGTCACGGACGGCGAAGCGGCCGAGGGGCGGGTAGTCGGTGAAGGTCTCGACGCAGAGGGGCTTCGAGGGGATGAGGAGCACCATGGCGGCGTCACCAGACTTGACGGCCTTGGGGTTG
>CACVKS010000890.1:0-13189 GCA_902749335.1 Acanthamoeba triangularis
CCGCTCTCTGCCACGAGCTGCCCCTAGGCGTCGCTCCTCTTCTTTTTGGAGGAGGCGGTGGACTTAGCGGCGGTCGCTGTCTGGGCGTCATCACTTGCGGGACCCTTTCGCTTGAGCCCTGCAGCGCGAGCCGGGGCCTTGGTCGCCGGCGCACTTGCGGCGTCTGGTTGCGTCGTCTTCGTCTTCTTCTGCATCCACGCCGCATAGATCAGACACAGATCAGGTGTCAGCCACCTTTTTAAGGACGCAAGAAGCAATAGCGACGAGGTAAGCCAACCTTTGGCGGAGGTGGGGGCATGTCGTCCTGCTTCTTCAGGTTGCTGCTCGCGATGCGGAAGTCCCGCGTCGTGCTGTGGCCGCGGTGCGCGCGTAGCGTGTCAGGCAACTTTCTCAAACCAACCACCTTTCAACTTTGGTGAGAGAAGGGTGGAGCGCACCTGCGACGGAAGCCCTCCACGAGGTTGACCTTGAACTTCTTGCCGTAGCGAATCAACACGCTCTGTGGAGGGAAGTAACAAAGGTCTCTGAGTCAAGACTGGTTTGTGCGGAGTCGATGCCTGTGTGTGGTGTAGGTTACCTCAAATTGCTCGATGAGGAAGATGAGGTTGGGCAAAAGGGTGGCAAGTCGCTTGAGCTTGGCCTTGGTCAGCCTCTCCGCCTTGTCAACTTGCTCGTCTGTGTGGAGAGTGGCCGGACGAGGCGAGTGGTGAGATTCTCCCGACGTGGGCAGGTACGTCCCGGCACGGCACGGCACGGCACGGCACGCGTACCTTCCATGTCCTGGGGCATCTCGATATAGGCGAGAAGCTCGTAGATGGTGGGCGTGAAGTCCCTGCCGCTATGCTTGACCAGCTCCTGGAACGTCTCTGACGGACGCAGCTGCAGTTGCATGGCCTGCGCGTATGACCACCACAGCAAAAAAAGTTCAACCAACCAACAAAACCAACCACTCAACCATCCAACCGTGAGACCTCTGTGACCCGTCCTAAGTTGACGTACCGTCTTGGAGAGCTGCGACAAGATCTTGTAGAGGTGGACGAGCGCCTTGACGAGCCCCTCGGCGCACAGGAGTGGAATGGCCGACGTCACGATGGACGAGAGCACCTTCAGCAGCAGCTGATGGTATGCATAAGCACGCGTGTGGGTTAGGGTGAACCCGTCACATCCTCGTCAAGAATTGAAGAAGTATACGGCGTACGTGAAGTTGCTTGCAGCACTCGCTCATCAGCAGTCTGGCCCGCGCGGTCAGCCCGACGGTCCTGTCGTCGCCCTCATCCTCGCTCTCGTCGTATTGCAGATCCTGCTCCTTGTCTGCCGTGGACCCACGGTGGTGCGACGTCGTCAGCGCATGTGGTGACCGGAAGTGTGGGGAGCAGCAAGTAGTGGGCAGGAACCTTCGAGATACATGTTCTTGGAGATGACCAACACTTGCTCGACCTCGTCAAGCGAGCTGTCGATGGCGCTGGTGATGAGCGGCAGGATATGCGACACCGTGGCCTGGTTGATGAGCGGGTATCGGCGAGCCTGGTGTTCGGGTTTGTGGCACCACGACAGTGTGAGTGCAGGCCTGATCGCCGCCCCGGGAGCAGGTCGCGATCGGCCAAAAAAGTGGGCCTTCAAGTGTCGCACCTGGTTAGACGGGTCCTCTTCGGTGACGTGGCCCAGCAGCACATGCACGTCGACCGCCAACGCATTCAACTGAACGAGGCCACCATTGGGGAGGGGGAACGCGTGGGTCAGTTTGGCAACGGATGACACACCAGAGGGTGAGGAAAGGAGCGCAGATACGATGTTCATCTTGGGCAGGGACCGTGCGATCTTGAGGAAGAGGGAGACCATCGACTTGGCGGCGGCCGCGTTTTCAATTGCGGTTTCGCCGCACGCGATGTTCATCAGCTTGGCATGCACCGGCACAAGCGCCTGTCACGCGCGGACGAGGGATGATGCGTTGAGGGAGTGCGTGAGGCAGGGTCGTGTCGTGTGCGGTATGCGCTGCATTGATTGCCGATGATCAGAGGAGCACACGCGCACCTTGACTGACCCGGGCGATCGCAGGAACTCGAAGAGCAGTTCGATGATGTCCTTGAACACCTCGGCCTCCTTGTACCGCTTCGACTTGGCGAGCTGCAGCATGATGGCCTCGAAGCGAACGAGGGTGTTGTGGATGATGGCCTCGGCCTCGAGCGGAGGTCTGCCCTCCTCCTCCGGCACCTCGGCCTCCACGTCTTGGTAGTTGGCCAGGTGGGGCAGAAGGGACTCCTTCAAGAGCAAGGCCACCTTCCTGGGTCCCCACTGCACAGGCCCACGGGCAAGCCGGCGTCAGTCGAGAGGGCCTTTGGCCCCTAACGACGCCCACGACTCGTAGTGGATGACGGCGTACCTGGGTCACGAGGAAGCGCAGGCTCTGTTCGAGACACTCCAGCTGGACTTGCGCGATCTTCTTGTTCTGTGGTCGAGAAAAGAGAAAGAAACAGCCCACGTGAGGTTGTGTTGGGGTTCGGTCGTCGAAGCAGCAAAGAAGTGAATGAAGGCGCTTTGTCACCTTGTCTCTGTCGGCCGCGAGGTGCACAGACACGAACTCCTGAACAATGTACGAACTCGCCTGTAGTGGTGTGAAATAATAATAAAAATCAGGAAAAGAACAGAACCGGTTGCAGCGACTGCCTGGAGAGAAGAAGGCGAAGGCGCTCTCGGCGTACCTCAGAGCAGAACTTGGCCCGCGACCGAAGCAAGCTACTGCGTCCATCTCCCAACTCCAAGCCCACGCCCTCTTGCACCTCCTCGTTCCACTGCAACACGTGGGGCGAGGGTGAGTGAGCGGGTCGAAGGCCGTAAGAGGGGGCTCTCGGTACCGAGTTGAGCATGTTGTGAGCGGCAGTGAAGAAGTAGGCCTGGAACGCTTGGTTGGCGCGAATAAGCTGTTGTACGGCGTTGGCATCACCTGGTACCCGGAGGATCATGGTGAGGAGTCCAGTCCCTTCAAGTAAATAAGGGAAGCAGCGGTACCGCTTTGGGACGAGTCCTCGACTTCTTCGACCAGAAGCTTGATCAAGCCCAGCACACAGTTCAGCTCAAGGAAGGCGCCCTCGACGAGCTTGTGTCGCTTGGGGGCTCCTGCGCCTGGGCGGCCTCGTCCCCGGGCGGCCTTCTTGGGCTTCGCTTCTCCCTCATCGCCGGCGACTTCGTCGAGGTCCTTCTCCTTCCCCTTGCCTTTGCCCTTCTGGCTGCCGCTGCTCCCGCTGGCGACGATGGTGTCCTTGGCCTTGTCCTTCGCTCCGCCCTTTGCGCCCTTGGCCTTCTTTGCAGTGGCATCCTTGACCACGGTCTGGAGAGTCTCGTAGTGCTGCAGACCACAAAAAGAAAACCATCAACCACCAACATCAGACATCGGCTCCGATAGCGGATCAAAGGCGGGCACGTACGGTGAACAGGTCGATGGCCACTTTGAGCGAGTCGGCTGAAGGCGGTTCAGGCATTTCCCGCATCACGGAGTAGTCAATGAGCACCTATATGGCATGCGACAGGGCAGAGTGAGTTTTTTCTTTGTTGAGGGAAGTGGGTTTGGAAGCCGTTGGCGTTTGCTTCGTCACCTCGAATGTTGAGAGAAGGACCAACGCCGCTTCCTGGTGGAATCTGCCCTCGCACGACGTATCGGAGTAGTCGGCCGACTTGTCGAGGCTGAAGTCTTCCAACTGCGAACCGTATCCACAAGACAAGTGAACCACAATTCGCTGGTCTTGTGCACCTGGTCATCAGAAGAACAAGTACACGTCGCGTACCTCGGTCTTTAGCAGTTTCTCGACCAGAGAGTCCAGTGAGGCTTGCAGTTCCTCGAAGACCGGGAGTGGGTCGCTCGGCGTGTGATCTGAATCAGAGGGGCGAGACGGAGATGCATCAATAGCTCATGCACATTGAAGGCAGCAGGTCAAAAAGCGGTACCAGGGCTGGACTGACGTTTCACCATCGCCAATTTGTAGTCCATGACACACCGCTGGATGGCGTTGATCAAATTGCCCAGGGGTTCCAGCTGGAGAGCAGGAGAGAAGCGAAGCGCCTTAGTAAGACCAAAGCCAACAAGAACGCAACAAAAAAAATGGTTGTGGTACCCGTTTCACAGTGGCAGCTGAAGTTTGCGAGACCTCTACGCACCTGTCGAGCTTGATGGGCGCCGATACCGAGGGATCGGTCTCGAGGAAGTGCATGAAGTGCTGCATGAGTAGTTCCAGTATGGCCTCCTTTACCGCGAGCGAGTGGCTGTGGACGCAGCGACGCAGCTGATTGAGAACCCTTCCGCGATGTCGGTGATGGAAAGCTTGGCTCGGTACCTCATCTTGAACACTTCCGTCAATGCATCGTAGAGGCGAGCTCGGATCTCCCACTGCTGGCTCAGGCACCGCCGCAGGAAACCAACCATCTCCAGAGAGAACAGTTCGGCTGGTGCAAAGAGAAGAGTTAGCTCAGTATCACTGGCCGAGCCTTCAAGCCAGGCTCTAGCTCGTCGCGACAAGAAGCTAGTCGGCACCTTTCTGGGCTTCGTGTTTGTTTTTCTTGCGTGCACAGCTCTTCAGCAGGTGCTCGAAGCCGGTGACAGCCGTGAGGCGAGACTCCAGCTCCCTGAGAGAGAAAAAGTTGAGACTGGGTGGCAGGGTGATGGCCTCCGAGAGAGAGAGAGAGAGAGAGAAATACCGCGAGAACATGGCCTTGCGCAAAACGAGGATAATGTGATCTTGGAAGGACGGATTGATTGCCATGATGGGCTGCAGAGGAGTGGTGAACAGATTGACATGAGTCTAGGGAACGAAGCATTGCAGTTGCTCATGAACGAGAGGTACCTCGACGGCGGCGAGCAGGGCTCGGGTGACGGTGGGCGGCACGTAGGACAAATAGTCGAAGACCTCCTTGATGCGCGGAAGGTACTCTCCACCGTTGCCGAGCAGCAGATCTTGACATTCGCGAGAGATGGAAGACAGCAATATGATGTACTGCAGCACGTTGCTGTTCTCGCCGCTGATCATCTTTGGGGGGGGGCAAGTGTTATTAGTTCGTTACGGAATAGTGAGTTCAAAAATGTAGAGTGCGTGTCGTACCACACGAGACAGAATCTGTTCGAGGATCTCATTTCGTACGCTCTCATGGACCTTGAAGACCTCCAGGAGGATTCGTACGCCGAGTCGGAGAAGCATCCTGTTGTCGTCGGAATGAAAAAACCAGTGTAAGCGCACGTTGGCTCAAGGGCAGTGGGCAAAAGAAGGCACGTACTTGTTGGGCGTCGAGGCGGAAATGATGGATGACGACGCGGTGGGTGTTGACGTGGAGCCGGCTGCCGAAGAGGTGGACGCAGCGGAGGCAGAGGCGACGGAAGAAGCTGGCGATGCGGCCGACACGGAGTCCATCAGCATGACTCCCAGCTGCACGAGCGACGGGGTGATGTGGTCCCAGCCATACGCCGAATGCTTGATGGTCGCCAGAATCGCAGCGTCCAAGTTGACTGCAACAGCCCACACACGCATGGATGGCCGTTGATATTGTGGGAAATGCGCCCTGAATGGAGGGTACACGTACTTGTGGGCGGCATGTGCTGTCGCATCTTCTCCATCCAGTGCGACTTGGATTTCTTTTGCTGTTCCTTGTAGTACGTCTTATCGAAGATGAAAAAACAACTGTCAGTCGCTGAAATGTTGTGCTGGACAAGGGGGCCAGTACCTGAATGGCCGTCTTGATGGTGTCGAGGGCCTGATCGGCGAATCGTTGAATGCGGGCAACCGACAAGAGAAGAGCCACGGTGAACGAGGTCAAAGGAAAATTCTCGCTCTTGAACACTTTCAAGAACGCGCGGCCCAGTTCCTGCAGGACCCCCCCAATTAGTGTACAGCAGGCTGAACAGAATTAGGGCGCCGGGTACCTGGTCCTGCTTGATCGCAAACTGAAGGTGCAGGAGGACGGTGCCCTCAATGTGCCGAAGCAATTGCTCATCGCCCGATGCTGTTGTGCGTTTGTCCGGGCTCCTATAGAGTGTAGCCAGCAAGCAAGGGAGCTTGAGTGATACCCAACAGCAAGTCTGCAACCTGAGGCGGCACACGTACTCTTCGTCATACTTCCTGCCTTCGCTTTCCAAATGATTGGCGATACCGCGCAACAGACTCGCCTTGACGTCGGTAGCGCCTTTGGTAGCCAGAAGAATCAGCTGGTAGATCAGAGAGGGCAGCTCGTTGAGGTCGATCCCCTTGAAGAAGCTGTTGCGCGTAGGGTGATTTGGTTAGTCGCTGACTGATTTCTTTCAATTACAAAGTGGCAGTTACCTGATGATCTTGTGTATGGCTCGCTGCATTTCGTCGTGCGAAAGTGTGATCTCTCTCATTGTGGTGGTTATCTGTCTGACCAGCTCTTCAGACCAATCAAGGTCGCACAATCTAACACGGCCGCTCACCAACGTTAGTTCTCGAAGATAGGCGATTCCAATGCCGCACACATTCGCACCTAGCTACGAGGTGACTCTTGTATTGCGGGCCAGTCTTGTTGGTGTGCTCATCGACTCCCACCGCGGACAAGCGCTCAATCGCTGCGAGAGTCTTCGGCAAGAAGTCCAGAAACCGCCCCTCGGCCGATCGAGCTGGTGAGGCGCAAGAAAACATCCACAACAGCGTGCGTCAGCCAACACTCTGACGATAGACACAAAGTTCCATACCCTTTTCGATTCCCCATAGAATCACCTCGGCCAGATCAATAAATTCCTCGTCTGGAATGGCGTCCATCTGTTTTGCAAGGGGCGTGTAATGATCAGCGCAAACGTGATGCCACCGGTGAGAGGGTGTAGGTCATGTACCTCGGGCAGTAGAGCGTTGACAGCCTCCTCGGCCTTCTTGTTCGTAAGCCGGCCCTTGATAAGGAGCCACATGACGCGGTGGAGAACAACCCCTCGAATCTGCTTACCTTTATCGGTGTACGAGGGGAGGCCCTGGAAGATGGCCCGCAGCAACTGGACCAAGTCGCCTTCCATCGCAGCTCGTTTGTTGATGTAGCCCAGCAGCTCACGTTCAGACACCTGCGGAGGTATTCATCCAGGAGTGAGTATCAAGTGGCTTCCCTGTTCGCTCTTGGTCAGCGAGACACGCACCGACTGGATCTTGTTGGCCAAACGGACGAGGCCTTGATTATCCGCCGACGGCGCAGACAGGCCGCTCACCTGTACGATGCCGACTGGGTAAGGCTGTGCAGGAAGATCCAAGCACAACCGGGCAGGTCGTCGTACCTGGGACTGCGTCATGTGGGGCTGCATCTTGTTCTCCCATATCTCCACGATTTCATCGTCCAAGCTACCCTCGGCGGCTTCGTCGGGGTCTTCTTGAAGGACTGGAAGCAGCGAGAAAGCAAGGCATTAGGGTGGGACGGGCGGCTGTCACGGGGGAAGCGGGAAATGTACTCTGCACACAGCGCCTGGCGGGTGCTGCCAACTTCTTTGGTTCCTCTTCGCGCTGCTCGTCTTCGCTCATCACTTCGTTCTCCTCCTCTTCTTCCTGTTCCTCATCATCTTCCTGAGGACGTCTGCGGGGATCTCTCAGATTTTGACACTTGCAGCAGCGCAGCAAGGGCATACGTGTACCTTCGCTTAGTGCCAAGCGTTTTGATGGGCACGACCTTCGGTCCCGCCCCTTTGCTGGCGCTCTTGCCCGCAGTTGATTTCCTGAATTTCAGCAAATCTTGGGTTAGAATCTTTTCACCAGATACAGTACACCAGGTGCCACGAACTTTGCTGAGACTTTTGTCCTTGCCATCTTGTTGCAGCTGCCTCTTGCCCCACCAGTGAAAGTCGTTGATTCGAACTGGGGATGTTTTGCGGTGGCTGAATTTTTTCTTCTAATCTTTTGGCATTTATTTTTTTATTTTTTGTTTTATTTTGGTGGCCGAAGCTTGGTGATGGTGACGAAGCAGAAGTCTTCCAGCGGGGTGAAGTGCCGGAGGTCGATCACTTGATCAAACAGTAGACAGCACGACTGGCCATCATCATCATCGCCTCCCTCCGCTGTACTGCTTCGCTGCGGGAACAGATCGCCGATGTTCACAGGCGCTACATCACACCTGTAGTCCCCTCTTTCCTCCACCTTCGCCTTCAATCGGTCCAAGCCCTGAAGAGGAAGAGGAAGAGGAGGAAGAAGAAAGGTTGTGGATGATGCCAACACATTGCCTTTGTGCACTGCTCGAAACGAGGGGAGTGGCGTACCTCTCGCTCCCGCGCACAGATCTGGTAGAACACGCCCTCGGGCAGCAGATAGGCATCGAGCACTTTCATGAGCAGGTCGACGTGCGCGGACAGGTAGATGACTTCTGAGCCCACCGCCACATCCACGGGATCAAACTGGCGCACGGGGTGGCAGGTTAGTACAAGTGAATGTGTGTCGCTGTCATCAATCAGGCAGAGCGACGTACCACTCTGCTTGCGGCGTCAGCTTCATCCCACTCCAAGTGATGCACTTGGACAGTTGTTGTTATGTCCTTGCACAGGAGCGGACCCTTACGGGCGAGTTCAGCGTTGACGGTCACATTGTGCCGCAGATTGTCCAGTACCTTACATTGAAATCATTGTGAGCACTGATGATCCATACTAAGGATAATGCTGAGGTGCACGCACCAGGGGCAGCCGATCAGTGAGGTACAAGCGCGAGGCAAAGTGAGCACAGACGAGGCCAACCAAACCACACCCGGCTCCCAGCTCCATCACCGTCTTGTCCTGGAAGAGGGACGAGTTACCATAGACCCACCTGAGAAGTCATGACTTGGTGAGCCTAAATCTTCAGATCGAGTGCGCGGAGGAAGCAGCACCTAGCCAAGACGACCGCAGCCTCGTACAGAGCGCATCCAGAGAAATGGTAGAGCAGTGACGTTGGATCCTTGCTCGCAGGCGCAGGAGACGAGGGCGAGCTCTTGGCTTTCGCCTCTACATGCAGCTCTCGCACTCGTACTTCGTCACCCCCTCCGAATTTAACCGTGACCTCCCTGAATTGGCTCGTCTAATCACGCCAGAGTGACATGAAAGTTGAGATGTGAGCCACCAAACTGTGCCAAAGCGCACATACCTTACCGTCCATACTCCTCTCGACGTTCTCTGTTGCGATTGCAGATCAATTCCAAAAAGGCGGGAAATTACAAAATCTACAAATGGAAGCACTGGCAGCATTTGAGGAGAAAGAGGAAGAAAGGAGAGCTGCCGCCATACTCGAACTCTTCTCGTCCCCGCGCAGCCCACAGTCGGACGATGTCTTCAAGCTGCGACTGCTCCTCTTCAAATCGCCTGAAGTGAATGATGTGCCCGATTTGGATGAGCAGGCAAGGAAGGCACTCCAATTGCTGACCGATCTGCGGCTGGGCAAGAGCGGCAACACTCTCATCCACGTTGCCGCCAGAAACGGACGGGCCGACCTGCTTCTCCCACTCGGGTCCGCGCTTGCCGTGGCGGCCTCCACGTCTGGCCAGTCTGCCCCTGCCAACGCGAAGACGTCGATGCCGCTCGCCGATGTGCCCAACGCCAACGGAGACACCCGTACGTCGCCCACGTTCTACCGCCGTACCCCCACGCATCTTATGGGTGAACGCTCACTCTGCAAATGCGTGCAGCGCTGATGTTCGGAGCGATGGGCGGCTTCGCGGATGTGGTCGCATGCCTGCTGGCCTTCGGGGTCTCTTCGACCAGCGCTAATCGAGCAGGTGCGCTACTCAACCCGCTTTGCCATCAGATGTACCATCTCAACTGCACTGACGCGTTTGCCTTTCTTCTTCTTCTTCTTCTTGAACAGGGATGACGGCGCTGATGTGTGCCTGCTGCGCGAATGAGGACCAAGGCGACGTGTGCCACCTAATCCTCAAGGGCCTGAACGACGCATGTCACGTGAATGCGCAGGACATCAACGGCAATACCGGTACGCCTACACGATCGCTGGACAGATCTTCACACACGCACGCTACCGCTTTTTTCTAGGACTCACTCTGTTGTCGCAGCACTTCACTTTGCTGCAAAGGTGGGTCATGCACGGTGCGTCAGCGCACTTCTCTCGAGGGGCGCAGAGATCACCAAAAGGAACCGCATGAACAAGGTACACACACACCGCACCGCACACCACCACACACACGGTAAGTGTTTAGTATGGCGTGATCGGCGTGCTGCAAGGTTGTCGGTCAATACCGCGAGATTCCTTTTTCTCACTATCGCACACGGTCACCAGACGCCATTGCAGGTTGCGCAAGATGCGGGCGTCGTGGCCAGAGAATGCGTAACGGCCCTGCAGCGTAAATGGGAAGAGCTGGAGGCGGCTGCTGCCAACGCGGAGAAGGGCCTCGTCAAGGGTAAGCACTGCTCTGCTTGTCGTGTGCGTTAGAACTTATCGTAACCTATGCGCTGTTGTGTCTGTATCGTGTGTGTGTGTGTGTGTGTGCTGGGTGGGCACAGCGACAGAGCGAAAAGGGGCCAAACGACGACTCAGGCAGAAGCAAAAGAAGAAGGGCAGCAAGCCGCAGAAGAAGGAACAACCAAGCGCAACGGAGAGCGACGCAGTGGCGCACGAAGCCCGATCAGGCAGTGAAGAGGAGAAGCCACCCCACGAGGATAGCCCCAGTCCCAGCCCCAGCGTCGATGGAGCCAAGGCCAGGGAGGTGGTCCAAGAGGAGACCGAGCAGCAGAGCAAGGGAGTCGGAGGCGCGGCGCCGACCTCGGAGACCGAGCAACAACAGAGATCGAAGGACTCAGCCCCGCAGCAGCCAACGCCGGCGGAAAAACCAGAGGGGCAGGCCCCACAACAACAACAGAAAGCCCCGAGCGTGGCCATGGCATCGCCTGACACCGCGCGATCGGCTGCCGTAACGGGCGAGCAACGACAACAAAAGCGAAAGCAGAGCGACCAGCAGCGATCGGCAGCGACGGTAGTACCCAACGTTGGCGCCAACCCCGACCGCAAGGCGCCATTCCGATACGCTGACGCTGTGGCGGCGGCTGGGAAGCGACCCCCGCCGGGCATGCCGGCTCCGTCGGCCAGCCGCGCCAGCCCGCTCCCGCCGAAGCCGGTCCCGAACCCCGCGGCATCTGCCGCGAAGGCCCCGCAGAAGAGGGACGAAAAGCGCCCGGTCGCGGCCGTGGCGTCGAACGAACTGGCCCAGCTGAGGCGCATGTACGAGCGCGAGAAGCGGGAGAAGCAGGAGCTCGCGGCGTCGCTGGAGATCATGCGCAAGGAGAAGGCCCTGGTCGAGGTCGAGAAGCAGCTGCTGGCGCGCGAGCGCGACAAGGCCGTGGAGCGCGAGCGGGCCATGGACCGACAGATGCGCGAGCGACACCCACAGGCCGAGAGTCTCGCCCTCACCCATGCCCACCTTCTCGGCGTACTAGCACTCAACTTTCTGTTCCTCAGTGTCGTGTCGTTGGTCGTGTCGTGTCGTGTTGCGTGTCGTGCGCGTGTCGTGTCGAGTGAACTAACCATGACACGCACACAGGGCGAGTACGAGGATCTGTCGATGGAACAGATCTCGGCGCTGCAGCAGATCCACTCCCACGCGCTGGCCGACCTGCGCACGGCCATGGAGCGGCTCATGGTGAGGCAGGAGCAGGTCCTCCTCGAAGAGCGCAACGCCCTGCAGCGCGAGCTCGCCAGCCTGCGCACCACCGCCAAGAAGAATGCAAAGAATTCTTGACCTTCCACATCCACGGGCATTGATCAAGTTGTGGCCTCGCAGGCTCCGTACTCAAAAGTGCTTTGACCTGCATGTGCGTGTGAGCAGCACACGGCAGGGTGACCGCCACGAGTCAAGCAGCCGCAGTAGTAGTATTTTAATTGAAGAGTCAAAAATTACATGGTTGGTGGGGGTGTTGAGCTGCGTGTGATGATCGATCATGTCACACTCTGCTCAGTCTGTTGAAGATCCAGCTGTTCCAGGCGCTAGTCGGGATCATGTCCCTCATGGCATCGTCGTACAAGGTCGTGATACTCTGGGTGCATTGAATGCCCTGTAGTAGTAGCAGTAGTAGTTGTAGAAGAAAAAACCGAATGTTAGGTGTCGTGTGTCGTGTGTCGTGTGTCGTGCGCGTGGTGCGTGCGTGCAGGCTAAGCAAACCTGCATGGAGAGGTTGAGTTTGATGCCGACGGCAAGCGAGTAGAACAGCTCCTGGCGCAGCTCTTCCATCTTCTCGTGCAGGATGGCGCTCTCCACCTCCTCGTCGCTGTGGTGGCCCGGGCCCTTGCCCTTGCCCCGGGCCCCGGAGCCGCCGCTGCTGAGGTCCGTCAGCATCTGGATCTCTTCGTTCTTGAGCCGCAGCGCCAGCTTCAACTCGTTCACCTCGTCCTCCTGCTTGCGCTTGCGCTCCGCCTCGTCCCGCGAGCCATGTTGCGAAGACTTGAGCAATTCCTGCGACACCAAGCGCAAGTCAACATCGCACGACACACACCGCACACAAACACGACACACACACACACACACACACCGCACACCGCACACGCACGACCTAGACAATAGAGAATACCTCGAATCGGTCGGCGAGGGCGTTCTTCTGTTCGGTGGAGTCGGCGAGGCGAATGCGGAGCTGCTCGATGGCCTCGTCCTTGGCGCGCAGGCGCTGCTCGAGGTCGGCCTCGATCTCGACCAGCTTCTGGTTGAGCGCGCGCAGCATGTCGTCCTTGGACTGGGCCTTGGCCTTGGCCCGCGACAGCGCCGCCTCGAGCTCCTCGCGCAGCTTCTTGGCGCTCTTCGACTCGCCCTTGGGCACCTGCAGCTCCTCCTTCTCCCGCTTCAGGGCCTCCACCTCCCGCTCGCGCTCGCCCAGGCCGGCCTCCAGCGCCTTCACCCGGGCCTCGAGCTCCTCGTTCACCCGCTCGACCTGCCGCACCCGCTCGTCCTTGGCCTCGAGCGCCGCCGCGCTCCGTCGCACCTCGTCGCCCAGCCGCGCCAGCTCGGCGCCCGCCTCCTCGTCGTCCTTGCGCTTCTTCTGGTCCTGCAGGGCGTCGCGCATGGAGTGCATCTCCTGCGACTTCTTGAGCAGGACCTTCTCCATCTCGTTGAGCTTGCCCTGGACCTCGGTCTTGAGGGCCTTCTTCTGCTTGGTGGCCAGGGCGAGCTTGGCCCGCACCTCGCCCAGTTCGCGCTCGCGGTCCTGCAGCTCCTGCTCCCGGTCGCGCAGCTCGCGCTCCAGGTCGCGCAGTTCGCGGCCCTCGACGCC
>CACVKS010000891.1:0-13174 GCA_902749335.1 Acanthamoeba triangularis
GTAGGGGCGTAGGGGGGGAGCGAGTAGCGTGAGAGCACGAATATATGGAGATGGAAGAGAAGAAGCCTTCGCCGCTTAGGTTCTTCTCGCGTCGTCAAGGGCCAGGGAAAGTAGCGAGCGATCTTTCTCGTGTGTGTTTGCGTTAAGTGCCCCACCTACGTTAGGCAAGAGACACCCGTTTTAACTTTGCCTTTTATAGCAAAACAGAAAAAAGAATATTTAAATGAAGAATAAATATAAAAGATAAAAGTGGGAATATTGAACATCAATAGCATCAAGAGAGAGAGAGAGAGATAATACACGAACAAATAGTTTGGGCTGAGGTACATTCAAATGAAGGTGGTATGTCAGGTGACGCCACGCCAATCGATGGTTATGTAGGTAACCCGGGGAGAGGACGTCTGCCTCTGCTGCTCGCCATCGCCGACGTTCTGCACCTCCTGCTGGCGCAGCACCGAAGCGAAGACGGTCGCCTTCTTCACGCCCACCGCGAGCCGGCCCACGGCGACCATGTCCAGGGGCGCCAGCGGCTCCTCCCACCCGACCACGATCACGATATAGGCCGCATGATACATGAGCGGGTCACCTGCGCGTGCGGTACCACACACACACACGACACACATGACACACGTCAGCACGCCAACCCAATGAGACGCGCAGGGTGAAGGCAAGGGCGGAGGGGACCTGGGTAGACGAGGAAGTCGCCGCCGAACTTGCCGCCCGAGGTGATGTAGCAGCTGGGGCGGAGCCAGAGGTCCTCGAAGACGGCCTGCCGCCGCGCGGCCTGCGGGTCGTCCCGCGGGAACACGCACCGCTGCCACTCGTCCCACCCGATCGCGCGCTCCTCACGTCGCCACGGCTTGCCGCCCACCTCGCCCGCACGTAGCGCCATCCCGCCGCCACCGCCACTCCCCGCCTGCGCCAAGTGTGGTGGTGGCGGCGCTGCGGACATCGATGTCTCTGTCGTTTCGAGCTTCGATTCACTACCAACTGGTCGGGCGTCGTCGTTGTACCTAGCGCTGACACTTGCGGCCTCGCCGACTGTGCTGCCAGCGTCGTCTTCGTCGACCTTGCGCTTCTTCTTGTCCTTCTTGTCCTGGTTGCTGCTGTCGTTGGTGTTTCGCGTGCGTTGCTCCCAGTAGCGGATCTCTTTGGCCCGATGCTCGGCTCGCTCCCTCTCCCGCTGGGCCTGGGCCTCGCGCCTGCTCAGCTCGTGTGCGGACTTGTCCGCCGCCTGCGGCTCGGCGTAGGGCACCGAGTCATCGAGCAGCCTGATCCACCCACGCTTCAGCGCCACGCTCACCTTATGGGCCATTGATGTGGTTGCCCACAAGAGGTGAACGCCAGCGGTGGTCACATGGCCGTGTAGCGCCATGGCGAGTGGGCGCAGGGGCTGGGAAGTAGTACCTCCTCGGGCATGAGCAAGAGAGGCAGAGTGTGGAAGAGATTCTGTTGCTTGTGCTGCGGGAACGAGCCCAAGAGGCAGCCCACCAGGCGATGCTGCCGGCGCAACCTCTCGGCCCCTGGCAGTTGAATCACTTTTAATCAACAAGAAATAATAAATTAATAAAAACAAATAAAAGAGAACAAGAGGGAGCGTACCTGGAGCGTCCCATACGAGGCAGCGTCCTTCGCCCACGTGATAAACATCCACCGGAGCGGACGCCTCTGCGTGCCCGCTCTCCATTTGTATAATTGTTTTGATAACGATATCAAAGATAAGAAAAAGAAAAGGAAAAGCAACACCAATCGAATGAGCTACTTGCTGCAGACGCTCAGAACGAAGAGGGAGGTGGACGAGGCCATACGCAACACGGATGACCTTCTGCTCGTTCTACGATTCGGCCGTGAAGACGATGCCACGTGCCTGCAGCTCGATGAAATCGTACGATTGTGAGCGATGAATCGATTTAATCTTAGATGGAACACTAACCAATGAACCCCATTCCAGTTGGCCAAAACGGAGCGAGATGTGTCCAAGATGGCGGTGATCCGACTCGTGGACGTGGACGCCGTTCCCGAGTACGTCCAATACTTTGACATCACCCTCATACCCGCCACCGTCTTCTTCTTCAACGCCCAACACATGAAGTGCGACTACGGGTAACGCCCAGTCTCCCCTTGCTCCCGGGTTGTTACCCTCTTATCTGCTCGGATCAGCACTCATCATGTGTGTCGTGTTATTCGTGTGTTGCGTGTGTCGCTGTGTGCGTGTCCTACACGTGCGAGTAGTACGCCAGATCACACCAAGTGGATCGGGGCGTTCCACTCCAAGCAGGACTTCATCGACCTGGTAGAAGTGCTCTACCGCACGGCCCTCCACGGCAAGCTCATCGCCGCGCGTTGCCCCATCGACCCCAAGCACATCCCCAAGTACACCCTCATCTACAACGACATCTAGGGCCTCAGGTAAGCCAATGTAGTTGGTCCTATATGATCTTTCTCTATATATAAATGTGTACAAATGTTACAGTGCCGCGTAACGCTGCAATGTGATGCTTTATGGCGGTGGTGGTGGGGGTGTGGGGAGTCGCGAGGTCGACGTCGGCTAGTAGGTGTCCTCGTCGTAGAAGGCGGCCTTGAGGTTGCGCTTGCGGGCCTGCTTGACGCCCTTGGCCTTGCAGCTGGACTTGGACACAGGGTGAAGCGAGCACAGGCCGCATCGACCGGAACATCCGCCCCTGTGCTTGCTCTTGTCGCCTCGCCTGCGCATCTTGGCTGCTGTCTGTGGTGGCTTGCAGCCTTTGTTGGTGGCCTTTTATTGGCGTGGGCCGCAGCGCCCGAACTTTGTTCCGCGTAAATTCCGGGACAGAGGATTTCGGTTAATGCTGACGTCACTGCGCGCCTCAAATATCTTGCATTCCTATCTAAATATTACACCACTTTGGGGCACAACGTTTGTTTGCGCGAGGACAGAGCAGAGTTGGCTGCTGGTCTGCGCGGGACCACATGGCCCACCCGCAGCAGCACAACGCCGCGCCCGCCACCGCCACTACGAATGTGGTCAGGGAGACGGACAAGAAGTGGCTGCGCGGCATGCTGGGGGGCACCTCCAACGCCTTCGCCATCATTCGTACCTCCTCACTTCTTCTTGTTGTTCTTGTCACCTTCTTCCCCAAAGGTTCGTGTTGGGGCACCCAATGCTGACCACCGCCTGCCAGTGGTGAGCCCGCTGGACGTGCTCAAGATACGGTTCCAGACACAGAACGCCCTCACCAAGCCCGGCGCGCCCAAGACCTATGACGGTAGCGCCATCACACCACCTCCTCCTGTGCCCTTTGCGCCTTGTTGGCATTTGCTTTTTTGTCAAAATCACCATCTTCTTGTGCTGCTGCTCAAACATCCTACTACGCGCATCTTCCACTCAGGCATACTGAAGGGAGCAGTGACCATCGTCAGCAACGAGGGCGTGCGCGGTCTCTTCAAAGGGTCTGACGTGCTCCCCCTTCCTTGGCTCAACTTGCTTTCATTCTTCACTCACACCGACAGTGCAGGCTTTCGGTGTCGATGCTGCGGGAGCTGACCTTCTCCTCTGCTCGCATGGGCCTCTACGGTACACAGGCGCCATCGGCGCGTATCTGGCATTCCATTGCCTTATTATCACTGTTCTCTATTTTCTATTACTATTTGATTTATTTATCCATATTTTACTCAAGTAGAGCCCATCCGCAACTACCTCGTCGGTCCCGGCCAAAAGGGTACCCGGCCACTGTGAGCAGCGAGGGTAGTGGTCGCCGTTTCTGACGCGCGCCTGCGCCGCCGCAGAGATCGCGCTGAGCCAGAAGATCCTGGCCGGACTGCTGAGCGGCGCCATCGCCGCCGCCGTGTTCAACCCGACCGACGTGCTCAAGGTGCGCTCAGCATCAAGGCCCCTTACTGCCACTCACGGTGCCATGGGCTGATGGGGCGTACTGTCGCTCATAGGTGCGGTTCCAAGCCGACCCAGCCCGCACGCGGGAGCAGCGGCGGTACAAGAGCGTGGTGGGCGCCGTCGTGGAGATCGTGCGCTCCGAGGGCCTCGTCGCCGGCCTCTACAAGGGTGTGGGCACGACCGTAATTCGGGCATCGCTGCTGACCAGCGCGCAGATGGCGTCGTACGACGAAAGCAAGCACTTCCTGCTCGACTCCCTGGCCTTCAGCGACAACTTCCTCACTCACTTCTGGTCCGAACCACTTCAGTTGATTGACCCTCGCTCCCCCACCACCACCGCTTTGCTTACTCGCCTCAACCACCACCACAGTGCTAGGTGCGACGGCGTAATCATGTGCCCGCGCGGTGGTGTGCGTGTGTCGTGCGTGTCGACTGCCATGGCTGACTTGCAGGCGCGTTGGCGGATGCAAGCATGTTTTCGGGGTTCATGACGTCGCTGGTGACCAACCCGGTGGACGTGGTGCGCACGCGCATCATGACCGAGTACGCCTCGCCCGGCCAGCCCCGCACCTACTCCAACCCCTTCACCTCCCTCTTCCGGGTACCTCCCCTCATTAGCAGTGTCGTGTGTGATGTGTTAGTGACGGTGGGCGGAGCGCAGATATTCAGGGCCGAGGGGGTGCTGGGCCTGTACAAGGGGTTCGTGCCGAGCTACCTGCGCCTGGGGTCGGCCAGTGTAGTGGTGTTCATGCTCTACGAGCAGTTGCGCCGCTTGGCCGGGATCCCGACCCTCTGAACGCAGCCTCTCATAATGATAATCATCATCAATCATGATTGTCAGTTGTGTTTGTGTGGAAAGGGCAGCCACACAACATCATGTGCATCAAATTTTATCTTTGTAACGTTCACCCTATATGGCACAGGGGATCTGAGGCGTCTCCAGGGCAGTGGAAGAACACCTGCAGACATGCATTTCCATTTGCATCATGGGAGGCCATCACCACTGAGAAGTCAATGTCCTGGTACTGTGGGTTCTGGTGAAAGACTTTAAGAGGAGAGACAGCCAGGATTAGTATGTGGTCGCAAGCCAGTAGGGAGGGTGAACACATGTACATGTGCCTTGGCCCAGTGATGGGAGTGTTGCATCAGCCACAAAGAGTGAATCAGTCAGCTGGAGGCTGGGCAGGGTTTGGTCAAGGGACACTGCATAAATTGTGTAGCCTGGGCATGGTGCAGCAGTTAAGCACAACATTGTGAGTCATGGCTTTTTGGTCTGGGGGAAGGGCACATACCAAGCTGGCCAGTGCTTTGGTGTGTTGATGTGATCATCATGGCTTCCTGAGTTGACTTGAAGCTGAATCCATGTGCTCCCCACCTTGACTGCATGTATGTTGTGAGTGCAGCAGCTCCAGCTGGAGCCATGGCGTAGGGTTGGCGGGAGACATACCTGCGGCCACGCGCTGAAGTCGAGGGATCCCTGGCGGAAGTGGTGTGGAGGCAAAAGACCATAGCCATATAAGAGCCCTTGTGTGTCATTCTGGTTGGCCACCACCTGCGTCCAATACAACTTCATGATGTTGCCATTGGTGAACAGAGTGTCCGATGCTCCTTGGAGGTACGTCACGTGGTCGAACGTGAGCTGTGGCCCCTGTTGGTGACAAAGCACGCGGGTCAGATCTCATTTTTTTTTTGCTCGATCATAGAGCTCACGCGTCAATGACCCCTCACCTGGCTGACGCGGTAGTAGAGGAACTCGGAAGAAGTCTGGCGGGTCTGGTTGCTCCCTCGGATGATGAAGAGCTGATCGCCGGTTCCCGGCTCGTTGTGCCTGTAGACGGCGCCCACAACCGACGTCATCCGTATCTCGCCGGCAGGGAGCTGCAGCCGGTGGACCAACGTTAGGGCGAGGCCGAGTGAGTGGATGGAGTGAGTGGAGTGCGGGCGCGCCCCTCAAACAACAAGACCCCATGGAGGCAGCAAGAGCGCACCTTGATGATGTCGACGGGCTGGATGGTGTCGGCAGAGACAACAGCGACGTGGGTGAGCGAAACGAGGTAGAGGAACTTGATGTTGGTCATGTCGGAGCTGTCGTCGGGCACGATCTTCTGCCACAGCGGCAGGCCACCGTCGAAGCAGTAGGTCGTCGTCAGCCGGTACTTGGGCGGGCTCGGCGGACGCACGCTGGTGATGTAGTACTCCAGGAGGCAGTTGCTTGCATTGAGCAGCACCACCCGGAGCTCCTGGTCGGCGGGCGCGTTGTCGTAGTAAGTCAACACCAGCCCATTCACCGGCCGCACTTCGCTCGGCAGCTGCCACTGCTGCGCTTCGAGCCACTCCGACCTGGACCGCAGCACCCAGTGTAACCAGACGGGGTCGGTGTGCGTGCGGGAGTGTGTGTGCGGTGTGTGCGGTGTGTGCGGTGTGCGTGTGTGCGGCGGTGCATGTGACGTGATGCGTGAGGCCACACAGTGGGTTGAAGGTGGTGGGACAAGGCAAACGTACGTTGTGTCGAGACCGTAGATGAAGGCCTGGGTGAGCCAATACTGGAAGACGTCGTTGAGGTAGAAGCCCGGGCCGCGTGACACGGAGAGCCAAGGCGATGTGTCCCGCTGGTGGAAGTTGGCGCTTGCGCAGCCGTAGGGGCTGATGATGGTACCTCCGGAGACGCCCGCATTCACCCAACAGAGTACGAGGAGGAGCGGGGACACAGCCACCAGGCTCAGCAGAGGCGCCAGCAAGCTTCTCCGCCCCCTCATAAATGCCGCCTAGCTTTGTTCCTCTCCTCAGCCCCGACACTTGCCAGGCCTGGCGGTGAAATTAATTAGGCCACAAGAAATGCATTTCTTTTTCTTTTTCTTTTTCTTTTTCTTTTTCTTTTTCTTTTTCTTCGTCCGGCCCAGCGCAGATCGGAGTGGCGGGGACCGTCAGCGAAAGAAGCGTCGGAGCAATCGTTGCCAGCGCCTCTCTGCGCCGGCCGAAGCCGACCCGGCCTGGCCGCCGTCGCCGTCGCCGTCATCGCTCCCCTCCCGGTCCTGCCTCTTGTTGTTCTTCTTCTGCAGCTCGGCCTCGGCCTCGGCTTCGGCCTCGCCCTCCGCTTCCGGGTCGCGCTTGCGCTTGCGCTCGAGCTCCTCGGGGCCGGGCCACCAGGTGAGCGACCGGAGGCACGCACGCAGGAACTGCTCGCGCGACTTGCCCAGCGTGCCCTGCGGGTCGAGCGCGAACGCCACCACGCGCTTGCGCTCGTCGGGCGCGAGCACGTCGTGCGCGTCGACGCCGGCCACGATGGCCTCGAGCAGCTCGCCGGGCAGCTCGGCCAGCGGCGAGTCGTCGCCGAACTGCGTGACCGGCGGCGGCTGCAGCAGGAGCCGCGCCACCACCAGCATCTGCACCGCGGTCGTGCCCACCTCCCGCCGGAACCGCCGCGCCTGTGCCGACATGTCGGCCACGGCCGCCTCGAGCGCCTGGACACGCCGATGCCTCTCCGCCTCCGTCTTGGGCTGTCGGGCGCCGCTGGCTTCGTCGTCGTTGTTGTCGTCGTCATGGTTGTCGTGGTTGCCGTTGTCGTGGTGGTGGACCAGGTGGTCGAGGTCGAGCTGGAGGGTGAGCAGGCTGCGGTTGTGAGCGCGTACCTGCGCCAGGAAGGACTCGAGGCCGGCCAGGGTGAAGAGGTTGCCGCCCAGGTCGAGCCACGACAGGTGCCGGTTGCGGGCCAGCAGCGCGGCGAGGCCCGGCAGATCGGCGTCGGTAAGGCTCTGGCGGCTCAGGTCGAGCCGCTCGACCGTGTCATTGTCGGCCAGGGCGTCGCACAACAGCGCGACCGCGTGCGGCTCGAGCTCGCGGCCGTCGTCGCTGTCGACCGGCTGGGCCAGGTCGATCTCGTCGAGGCGGCCGAACATCCAGCGGCAGAAGGCCCGGTTGGCCGTGTGCAGCGCGGCCTCGACGTACTCGCGGGCACGGTCGTCGCGCAGATCGAAGCCGCGGGCCAGCAGCAGCTCGACGGTCTCGGTGGAGCCCGACGAGCAGGCCTGGACCAGCGCCTGCGCGACCAGCGGGCCGTCGGGCGACACGGAGGAGGGGTCGAGCCGGGCGCCGTGGTCGAGCAACGCGGCAGCGGCCCGGGCGTGGCCGCGGGAGACGGCGAAGAGGCCGGCCGTCGAGCCCATGACCTCCTGGTTGACGTCGACCTTCTTAACGCTAAGCAGCCACTCGACCACCTCCACGTTGCCCGATGTCGCAGCGTAGATCAGCGGTGTGATGCCCTGATTCGGGGGAAAATCGCGTTCACCATGTAAGCCAATACGACACGACACACAACCGCGCACACACGATGGCACTCACCCTATTGTCGGTTTCGTCGAGGGAGGCGCCCTGCGAGAGGAGGAATTCGAGGCATTCGACGCTGCCCTCGCGGCAGGCGTAGAGGAGCACCGAGCCACCGGCCTCGTCCCGCTCGGTGACCGACGCATGGCCGTTGGACAGGAGGTAGCGGATGGTGGACAGCTTGCCCGCCAGGCCGGCCGCCAGGAGCGGCGTGCAGCGGGTGACGTTGGTGATGCGCGTGTCGGCCCCGTTGGCAATGAGGAGCTCGACCAGTTCGAGATCGCCCTCGGAGCAGGCGAACAGGAGCGCCGTGGTGCCGCTCCGATCGCGGTCGTTGGGGTCGGCGCCGTGCTCGAGCAGGAATCGCGCACAATTGGTCGCTGCGGAGCTGCACGCAAGCACCAGCGCCGAGTTGCCTCTCCTGTCTGCGTCGACAACGATTAAAAAATAAAAAAATCGATAATTTTAAAAAATGAATTAATAAATAAATACGAAACAAAAAGCAAAAATAACAAATAATAATAAAAATAATAATAGAATCAAGCGTCGTACCGACTTCGTTGAGGGTGGCGTGACCGTTGAAGAGCAGGTACTGACAGATCTCCTCGCGGCCGCAGGCGGCGGCGATGAGGAACGGCGTGCGGCCGTCGATGCGCGCGTGGTTGGCCTTGGCSCCGTGCTCGATCAGAATGCGCAGATTCTCCACCGGCCCGCTGGCGGCCGCCAGACAGATCGGGGTCTGCTGGTCCCGGTTGACCGCGTTGACGTCGAGCCCCTTCCCGATCAGCCACCTCACCATCTTTCCCCCAAGTCAGCCAGCCGACACGGTATCTCATCATACATTGTGTGTGCGGTGTGTGCGGTATGTGCGGTGTGTGCGGTGTGTGCGGTGTGTGCGGTGTGTGCGGTGTGTGCGGTGTGTGCGGTGCTGTACCTCAGGGCTTTTGCCGCTCGCGGCGTACATGAGCGCGTTGTTATCGTTGTTGTCCCTGTCGTGCAGTGAAGCGCCGTGCGCGAGAAGTAGCTCGGCACACTCGACCGACGATGTGCGGGCCGTGGTCAGCATGGCCGTGTCGCCCTCGTGGTTGTGCTCTGTGGCCTCGGAAATACCTGGACCAATCGCACAACTAAGCTCGTGTGGTGTGTGTTGTGCGTGTGCGTGTGCGGTTGTATGTCGTGTGTGTGCGTGTGCGTGTGCGTGTAGATACCTGTGGTGAGCAGATATTTGACGAGCGGCGCGTAACCATTGATGAGCGAGGCCAGGAGGACCGTGCTGCCCTCCGCGTCGCGCGCCGAAGTGTCGGCGCCACGCGACACCAGCAGCTTCATGCACTCCAGCGCTCCGTTCTTGGCGGCGAAGGTGAGGGCCGTGTCCTGAAGCCTGTCCCGCGCCTCGATATCGACACCCTACGCCACTCGCGCTCGTGAGCTATCTGACAGACCGCCCACTTATACTGTCAGGCCGGCGTACGTGGTCCATCAAGATGGCAGCGACCGGGGCGCAGTCGTGGTCGATCGCGTGGTACAGCGCAGAGACCGCATCGCCATCCCTGCAAAGGAGCGCAGGCAGGCATCAGTGTTTGAAGATTACTTTTTCTTTTTCTTTTTTCTTGTTCTTTTTTCTTGGTCTCAAGAAAGAAAAATGGTCACTTGGGGGAAGGCGGTGCGTACTCTTCTGTCGGTTGGGCGCCGGCTTCGAGAAGGAACTGCACGACCTCGGGGCGCGACTGATCGCAGGCGTGAATGAGCGGCGACCGCCCGAACTTGTCGCGGATCTTGAGCTGGCTAATCGACCACCACGCTGACGACTCCCTTGATATCGAGTTATAACCACACGTTGGTTGTGATGAGACCATAGTGACACGGTGCGTGTGCGATGTGTGTGTGTGTGTGTGTGGTGCATGTGTGTCGTGTCGTGTCGTGTGGTACTTTAGGCTGTTGAGCTTCTCCTCCTGCGCAAGTAGAAATCGTAGCGTGCCCAGGTTGCCAGAGTAGCGGCACGCGTAGTGGAACGGATTACGACCTTCGGCGTCCTTGGTCAACAGCAAATCCACCAAGGCCTCTGCGAGTGCTCCCATTGAGTAGTGTTCATGTATATAATAAATAAAATGAAATATAATATAATATAATAAAACAAAACAAATAAAAGGCATAATAAATATAACAATGAAAAAGTAGGTGTACCGGGAGCAGTGTGGGCAAAGAGGTACTCGAGCACATCGTTGTGTCCGCAAGCGGCGGCGTAGTGTACGGGCGAGGCGATGGGGAAGAGGACGCTCCTGAAGGGGACGTGCTCTCGTACGCGCTCCCATGACGCCGCCGCCTCGGCAACGCTCACCCAGTTGTCCATCGGATGACTTGAACGGCACAACATCACAGCAGTGACAGTTATTGGCACACGACCAACGACCAACGACTAGCGACACGCACACAGGCAGGGGTGCGTACACAAAGGGCCGATAGCCAAAATTGAGCGTCACGGCTTCGGCGCGCACGAGACTGACGCCGGGGTACAGAATGTCGTCTTCGCTCTCGATCGGCAGCTGCACGGCCGATTCGATCCCGAGGTCCTTGCCGTTGATGCGCGCGCCCATCTGCACGCAGGCAAACTTCCGCTCCTTCTTGCCCTCCTGGTCGTCCTGGGCCTGTGGGTGCGAACAAAAGAAAAGAAAAGAAAAGAAAAGAAAAGAAAAGAAAAGAAAAGAAATTGAGCCAGTGCGTGCCAGAGAGGAGAGCTGCAGTGGGAATGATTACCGTGATCACTTCAATTATGGTGGCRTAGGCGGTGACCACGTCGTTCTTGTTCCCAAAATGGGCGGAGTGATGTCAGTCAGGGCGGGTGTCCACTTGCTGAACGTATCAGTACCCACGCATATGTGTACACACATACCGTTTGCCAGAGCGGGGTGTGATGAAAGAAGATTGAGCCGCCGGCGTGCCAGATCCGCTTGCGGAAGCCGTCCCACGCCCAACTATTCCTGTTCGTGGTGGCAATAAAAAAAATAATAAACAGATAACAAATAACAAATAATAATAAACGTGAGCGAGAGCCTCGCAAGTTATGTGCCTACGGTAAGTGGTGGGCGGTGGTGTGTGGTGGTGGTGGTGGTGGTGAAATCATGTACCTGTCGTCGCCGATCCCGTCGGTGGCGGACATGCGGCAGCGCTTGGTGCCCCACCCGACTTGGATGATACCGCCCGAGTCGACACGGGCCTCATAGAAGAAGGTTTTGCCCACGTCGCCCAGGCGAATGCCGACAGTCGAGCGCACGCTGCCCCAACCCGTGTTGCTGACCACCTGCGCGTGTGCGGTGGGTGCGTGTGCGTGTGTCATGCAATGTTGGACGAACGCGTTAGAGGGGGGGCAAGGTGGTGATGAAGACAGATACACGCACGTCGACAAGACGGTCTTACCTGCGTTCGATCGGCCGAGAGGGCGAGGTTTTCTGCTGGTGCCATGTCCTTCGGGTTGAGCTCTGCCACCAGCAGCTGGTCGCCACCAGGGCTTTGCGAGTCCGCAGACTCGTTCTTCGGGGCCTATGTCATTTATATTGCCCACCATCACCGTCATCATCACTATCACCATCACCAATGTCGCCAAGCAAGCTTGCTGGGAGGGCATAGGCCTTGCCGAAGGTGGTGGTGCGTACGAGGTTGCGAAGGAAAGCAGCGGGGGCGGCCCGGTGGAGGGCCTCCACGCAGGTGCGGTGCCCGCCCAGCACGGCGTAGTGGAGTGGCGTAAGCCCGTACCTGTCCTTGGCTGTGGTGCCACACACAAACCCAAGCATGCGAGTTGTTTGGTGAGTATTTAAAAAATAATAATCATACATAATCATTCAAATGACTGATTTAATTAATTAATTCATCTAAATAAAAAAAAAGAATCACTTGCGGGGAAGGTGCAGGTTGCACCGTCAAGGTCGTGGCCTTCCGCGACGTGAGCAAGGCGGCCAGCATCACCTAGAATGCAGGCCACATGCACAGGCGTCCTCCCAAACAGGTCCATCTTCGGGGCTTTTGTATTGACGTTTTATCTTAAAACATAAAAATAACAGACAGTCGGAAACATGTCCGCCGTTCAGCCACACGCGGCACGCGCGGCTGAAGCTTGTCCTCCAGCGGGTACCGTTGATGCGGACACGACCCAGGGCAATGGTGCTTGCCGGCCGAGGTAGCGCAGCTGCACGCGGTTCGACTGGAAGAGGGCGACTGCGTGCAGCTCCTGGCCTGGCTGGGTGCTGGGCTCGGCCAGTGCGTAGCCTTCGGGGGGACCCTGGCGCACTCCATTGAAGAAGAAGCGGAGCACGCCCTGCTCGAGGTCGACCTCAATGCCGCACTTGTCGCCCCGGCGGAACTTGGGGTAGGCGGAAGTCGGGTTGCCATCCAGAACGTAGACTCCACCACAGTTGTACCACCCGATACCCTACACACGACACACGATATGGTTGATGTAAGAAGAAGATCATCTTACACATCAAGAGCTCAACGTAGCAAGGAGTGAGAGTGAAGCACGCACCTGGTTGCTTTTCAGAAAGCTTTGATGTTGAGCCAGCCCCTTGGTCGCCACGCCAAAGCCGCACGTGCGGTCGTCGGACAGGTTGTCCAAGGCCTCAAACTCAAAGTAGTGGACTCCCTCCCTACAGTATGCCATTCGGTGAGTCCAACAACTGAAAGCGACTCACCAGCGCACGAAATCCAACGCATGCAACAGCAGTCAAGTAGAGGTCTGTACGTGAGTGTGCGAGCGCTCAAGGCAGCTACAAACCCGCACGCGGTGTGGCACGCAATCCGTCCATCTGCGCTGATGATGCACTTGCTATTGGAGACGTCCCACGTCTGCCTGTGATGGGAAAGTGGTCGTGAGTCAACAGCAAGGAGGAGCCGAAGCGACTACGTACGTGACCAGTTCCTTGTACTGCTCGAAGCACGACATCTCTCTGCTGTGGTCCTGGCCCACACCAAGCTGCAACAGCACGCACCGTC
>CACVKS010000892.1:0-13170 GCA_902749335.1 Acanthamoeba triangularis
GTCGTCCACGCAAGTCTAAAGGCGGGCGGCGGCGGAGGCGAGGGCGGCGACGAGGGGAAGACGGGGGAGGCGAGGATCGCGGAGGACCTCACTCAGGTACGGCACCGCGCACGGCGGGTCGGGCGGGTGCCCGCAAGAGCTGACTTTGTTCATGTGGTTGGTTTTATTTGACGGCCACCCGAAGGAGAAGCTCGACCTCAAGCTCCTCTTCTCCGTCTCGGCCGACCGCAGCGATCGACGCCTTCAAGATCATCTACAACTACCAGGTGTCAGCGCTCGGCGTGCCCGAGAAGAAGGGCAAGGAGCGTAACGGCAACGACGAGAGCAGCAGCGACAGCGATAGCTACGACAGCGAGGAGGAGGAGATCGAGTCTTCATGTGCGGCCAGACGCGCGGGCGACGGTGAGCATCGTAGGCAAGCTGGCCCCGACGTGGGTCCTCGCGCCCGGCCTGCCCTCCAAGCTCTACCTCGACTACGGCATGTCCGGCCTCTGGCTCCGCGTTGAACAGTCGTTCCTCGCGGTGGCAGCTAGAGCACAGGTACTCGGCGGCGGACACCGAAGGCGCGGCGGGCTTCATCTACGACCACCTGGAGGAGCACCCGGTGGTGCCCTGCATCGCCCTGACCTCGGCACCCACCCTCCGACGCGCCTCGAGCGCGGTTGGTGGTGATGTGCATGTGGTGCCAGGTGGCGATCATCTACGCGGAGCTGAAGGGCCAACGCACGGCCGACCGCGTGGAACGAAGGGCAAGTATCGCGTCCGTTGTTTTCACTTTCACTTCGTCGGTGTTTGAGAGTACACATAGAAGAATAAAAGCACAGACAGGGAGGTAACATACCCAAAGCAGTAAAGAGGTCCACACCGATGCGTTGTAGAGGCTAAGGGAGTTGGAGATGTGGTGTGGATCTGGCATATCCCCTTGAGCGCAGTGATGTCCCCGCTGGTGCTGAGGTGGTGAAGAGCCCACTTGTAAACCGCCACCCCGTCGACAGCTGCCCCCCACCACCAGGGAACGAGAGGTACGCGGGAACTGGATGCCCAAGGCAACGCGATTGTTGGAAGGCGACGCTGACTGCGTGGGCAATTGGGTGGCTTGTGGGGTGACATTTGTTGCTTGAACGGGCGACGCTGACGCAGTGGCTGACGATATGAGCGAGCTGGTGGCTTGAGAGGCGACGCCAACAGGGCCTACCGCCACGCCCCCCCACCACGGCCGGACCGGCGGCGCACCGGCGTAGGGCACCGCTGCACCCGCCGCTGCCACCGCCGGCGTCGTCGTGCTAGTGTCCGACTGCCAGGCGGGGCCGGCGGTGGCGAGGCMTCGCCACCAGCTCGGTTCTGCCAGCAGCCTGAGCCTGACAGCCAGGCATGCCGCGCCATGCCTCACTTGCCCTTCTCTTTCCCTTTTCCTCCCCCCACACGCTTGGACCCCCATTTTTCGGCTGTGCTCATCACACCAACACAAAAACCCAAAAAAAAATGGAAAAGAAGCCCTTTGCTTTTCCTCATTTTTTCTTTGTTTGGAAAATGAACCAAAAAGCTCACACTGCTCCATCACATGTTTACAGAGAGTCCTCTGCTTTGCAAACAACCAAGTGTGGTGGTGATGTTTCAGCAAAACAAGAGGGAGAGGGAGAGAGCAGATCAGACACACAAACACACAAACAAGCAAACACACAAACACACCAAAAACAGAAGCACAGGCTAAGAGTTGGGGTAAGCACAAGGGGTAAGATAATGGGTAAGCAGGTGGGTAAGCAGGTGGGTAAGCAGAGGYAAGCTGGGGTAAGCAGGTGGGTAATCATGGGTAAGCTGGGGTAAGCTGRGGTAAGCTGGGGTAAGCAGGTGGGTAATCACAGGTAAGCAGGTGTCTAAGTCTGCACACACTCCTTCCTGTGATCTAACAAACATTCTTGACTATTGCAGATCTTTGCTGTCTAGGTGCCAGATGTCTGTGCTCTATGGCACATGCCCACCAGGCAGTGTGGGAGTTTAACCCACTAAAACCCTCCTGTTTGTTTTTAGCTTCCTCATAACCCAAATTGTCCAGAAAGGACCACCATACCCTTGCAAGGATTAGGCTCTTAAGAATCAAACCAATAACTACATAGAGTGGGACTGGGAGTGTTCAGGATTGGCTAAGGCCCACAAGTAACCAATGCAACTCTGCACACTTGCCTGGAAGAAGCAGGCCACTGGTACAAACCCCAGTGGGCTGCCTCTCCAGGCACCCTGCAACCCTGTCCCCAACCATTTCTGGCCTAAGGACATGCCACCTATGCAACCACCCAACAAGATATATGCAATTTCCTCCCTTTGGAGTGGAGTATGTTTCTGCTTGATCAGAACTTCCACTACACCCAGTAGCCATGTGACCCCACTTTCCTCCCACAGCTTGGTGTGCACCTTGCAGTCAATCAGCCAATGGGCTACATCATTCATATTCATGCATGAGTGGCATTGATGGCAGACACCATCTTCCACTGCCTCTGCACCCAGGATCTTATGCATGATTGCCTTCTTGGCCAACCACACTGCTCCCAGACTTGCTCAAATGACCCAGTCCACTCCTCTTGCCAGCTCTGGGTACCATACCACTGTCTTGATATAGGCAGCTGTCCTAGCCAATCCCATGCTATGGTACCTTTTGCCTGCCTTGGACAATGCTGCTTTGGCACTCTTTCCCCATTAGAAATCTCAACCATTACACATGACTGCCTTGAGCATTTTATCTGCCTTGCTTTGGACCTCATGTCCCTCAGCATTGCAGATTGTATGCTTCTTGACCTTGAAGAAATTGACCTCACTGTGCTCTTGCTCTGTGTTCATCCACCTCTTAACTGTTTTGGTCCAGCTGCCTGGGTGCTGTAACCAGGTCCCTGACCCATGTGCTGCATGAGGGGTACTTACACAGTGCTCAGGCCCTCAGCCCTGCACAGACTGCTGCCACTGGTGGCACTCCCAGCTCCACAGGGGGGCCTTGGCCACCAGATGGTTCTTGCCCTTGGACAATCCCACCATGCTTTGCATCAATCTGTCCAGGATGATCTGAGTCTCCTTGGCCTGTTTATGTTCATGCCTGTGATTTCACCACCCCACATGGCTACCAGCAGCATCAGTGATTTAATGGCTCCCACTCTCAAGTACATAGGTATGTTGTGACTTGTCAAGAATGGCCATAGCTTGGCCCCAATCCTGTGGGTGCCCTCTTCCCTGGCTCTGAGATGCTCACTGAGCTCCAGGTCTGGGGTGAAGGGAATCCCCAGGTATTTGTATGACTTCACCACTGGGATGTCCAATCTGCTGATCTTCCAGGCCCTGTTGTGAAGTCTCTCCTCATCTCCACCCACCACCATGATGCCACACTTGGCATGACCTACTGACATTTCCCAGCATTCAGTCCACCTTTCCAGGGTGTTAAATGCCTTTTCCAGTTTGTCCTGAGGGGGCTTGGATGGCCAGGCCATCTGCAAAGAGGAGTCCTCAAATTCTCCCTTCCACCCCATTCCCTTCCACACCACTGTCCTGGAGCTCTGCTGCCAGGTCATTGATAAAGATGTTGAACAGGACAGGGGACATGGTGCACCCCTGCTGTATGCCTCTACACAGGGAGAAGAGATCACTGAACAGGGATGTCCCCAGTCTGACTCTCACCTTGCTGTTGGCATACAGTGACTTTACAAAACCCCATGCCCTTCCCACTATGCCCATTTTGGCCAGCTTCCACAGCAACATGGTGTGGGGCACTGTGTCATAGGCTTTGTGCAGGTTGATAAAGGCAATGTATGTGGCTAGGCCCCGCTTCTTGCACCTGTCCATGGTTTCCCTTAAGGCCACCACCTGGCCAATGCACTCTTCCTTGGTGCAGAAACCTGCCTGCTCCTTGGCCATGTGTCCTGCTGCTGTCAACGCGCCAGAGATGCAGTTGATCACCACTTTGGAAATGACCTTCAGGGATGGGCATGCATGTGTGTGGGTGTAATCATGGAAAAACACTTTTTTTTTTCAGGTTGAGGAACTGAGGTGGGAAACCCCTACAGCATCTTATCAGTGTATCACCACCTCTTCGATGAGACCTTAGGTTCTGGCCAACCTTGGTCTATCTGCTTCTACCCTGACTCTTCACAAGATCCAACAATTGTTCTGCTCCTTGGTAGAATACAGTCTGTCTAGGCGCCAGGTGTTTTTGTACTTAAGCCACAGACCCACCAGGCAGTGTGGGAGTTTAACCCACTAAAACCCTCCTGTTTTTGTTAAGCTTCCTTGTACCCAAATCATCCAGAAAGGACCACCATACCCTTGCAAGGGTTTGGCTCTTAAGAATCAAACCTGTTTCACATGGAGTGGGACCTGGAGTTTGCAGGCACTAGCCCCCAGAGGGAGCCCATGCGTTTCTGTGCACTCGCCTGGAAGAATTTTGCCACTGGTATGAACCCTGGTGGTCCACCCTTCCAGGCACCCTGTGACCCTGTCCCTGTCCATTTCTGGCCCATTGACATGCTGCCTATGCTACCACCCAACAAGATATATGCAATCTCCTCCCTTTGGAGCAGAGTATGTTTCTGCCTGATCATCACCTCCACAACTCCCAGCAGCTGTGAGACACCACTTTCCTCCTGCAACTTGGTGAACTCCTTGCAGTTGACCAGCCAGTGCTGTGTCTCTTCCATATTCATGTGATGGTGGCATTGGTGGCACATGCCTTCTTCCACTGCCCCTTTGCCCAGGATCTTATGTTGCACTGCTTTCTTGGTGGTCCATGCTGCTCCCAACCTTGCCCTAATGACCCAATCCACACCTCTTGACAGCTCTGGGTACCAGACTGCAGTCTTGATATATGCTGCTGTCTTGTTCAGGCCTGCGCTCTGGTACCTGGCCCCTGCTGCTGACTTTGCTGCAGCTGCACTCTTGCTCCACTGATGATCACAGACATTGTGCATCACTGCCTTCAGCACCTTATCTGCCTTGCTCTTGACCTCATGGCCTTCTGCATTGCAGATCTTGTGCTTCCAGACTTTGAGGAAATCCCAGCCACTGTGTCTTTGCTCCACACTCATCCACTGTCTGCCTGTCTTGGTCCAGCCCCCTGAGCCCTTGCTTGGTGTTGCCACCAAGTCCCTAATCCAAGTGTAGCATGTCAGGTATTTGTGTAGGGCTCTGGCTTGCAGTCCTGCACACACTGCTGCCACTGGTGGCACCCCCAGCTCTTTCCAGAGGGGGGCCTTTGCCACCAAGTGGTTTCTCCCTGAGCTGGATCCCACCATGCTTCACATCAGTCTGTCCAGTTGGATCTGCGTCCTACTAGCATTCTTGATGTTCATGCCGGTGATTTCCCCTCCCCAGGTAGCCACTGGAAGTACCAGTGACTGCAGAGCACTGACTCTCAAGTACATTGGAATGTCATGGCTTGTAAGGAATGGCCACAGACTGGCCCCAATTCTCTGGACCCCTTGCTCATGCGCCTTAGGTATTTGTAGGTCTGCACCACTGGTACACTGGTTCCACTGATGGACCAATCCCTGTTGTGCAGGCTCTCCACATCCCCTCCCACCACCATAACACCACACTTGGCATGGCCCACTGACATCTCCCACCTATCAGCCCATGCTGTGAGGCCCTGTAGTGCCTCGCCCAGCTTCTCCTCAGATGGGGCCAGTATGGCTAGGTCGTCAGCAAACAGGAGGCCCCCAATCTTGCCCTCAATGCCATTCACTTCCACACCACTGGCCCTGAGCTCCTCAGCCAGGTTGTTGATGAAGATGTTGAATAGCACTGGTGACATAGTGCACCCCTGCCTCACACCCCTATGCAGAGGAAACAGCTCACTGAACAGTGATGTGCCCAGTCTCACCTGGACCCTGCTGTCCTCATACAGAGACTTCACAAAGTTCCATGCTCTCCCCATGATTCCCATTTTGGCCAGTTTCCACAGCAGGGCTGTGTGGGGCACTGTGTCATAGGCTTTGTGCAGGTCTATGAAGGCAATGTATGTGGCTAGGCCTTGGCTTTTGCGCCTTGAGGCTGTCTCCCTCAGGGCCAGCACCTGTGCCAGGCATTCTTCCTTAGAGCAGAACCCTGCCTGCTCTTTGGCTATCCTGCCTGCCCCAGTCAGTGCATTGGATATGTGGTTGATGACCACCTTTGACACCACCTTCAGGGCAACCAGTATCAGTGAGATACCCCTGTAGTTGTCCATGTTGGTGGGATCACCTCCCTTATGCAGGGACACCAGGTCAGCCATCCTCCAGATGCTGGGAATGTGGGCTGTTTGCCAGACACATTGAGCCAGCGTGAAGAACGCCCAAGCCATGGGGGTGGTTGGTTTGTCTGACACATTATCTATTTCCAGGATTGACAGCTCATCCACTCTGTACCTCATGGCCTTGAGCCACTTGGCTGGGATGCCATCGTTTCCTGGAGCCTTGCCATTGCCACATGCCTTAATGGCCTCCTCAACCTTGCTCCAGCTCAGGTCATCATCAGTATTGAGGGGGGTCTGCACATCCTCAAAGTTGATGGCTCCTTTCCCAGTCTCTCCCATGCCCTGACTGGTCTGACAGTAGTGCAGCATATTGGTTCTTCCACAGTTGGACAATGACTTCAGGATCAAAGGCCAACTCCCCATCTGGTCTGCACACTGGCAAGACCATGTCTGGGTGGTTGCCCCCTTTGCCCAAGGTCCTCTTGATCCACTGCCACATGGCCTTAGCATCACCTGCGGCCACTGTTCGGCTTCCCCTTTGAATATGCTCTGCCCACTCTTCTTTCCTCAGGGTGTTTGAGACTGCCTTGACCTTCTTTTGGCATTCCACAAACTTCTCCCACAGTGGTCCCTCCCTCACTGACTTGCCATTGCCTGCCTTGACCAGTTGTCCCAGTCGTTCCCCTCATCTGCAATCTTATTCCTGCAGTCCAGCACCCTTTCACCATGCATGTGCTTAGGCTTACTGTTCACCAGTGCCTCCCCTGCCTGCAGTCTTTCCACTCTGGTCTTGGTGTCCACTGGCCAGTGGTCCAAGATGCAATGCTCTCTTCTCACCATTGCTGGCAGTAGCTCTGATCTGTAGTTGTGTGATACTATGATGTGGTCGATGTCAGTCCAGTTGCCATTACTCCCAAAGAATGACTTGTCTGATCCAGTACTCTTGCACAGCCCCAGGGGTGCCTTCCATGCAGCCAGCCTTTTCTGAACACCCTTACCTGGCATGTTCCAGTCTCCCATCAACACCAATGGCTCAGCTGCACCCCTTGCCACCCACTTGGTCACCCTTTGCTTAACCTCTGCAAGGGCTTCTTTCCTGGCCTCTCTGTAGGTGTGGCATGGGATATAGATACTAGCTACTGTAATTCTCTTCCTGGTAGCTGGGTCCACAATAGCCACCCACACCATGTATGGCAACACCTCACCCACCAGGTGGGCTGGTATCTTGTTGTGAACTGCCAGGGCAACACCCACCTTGCCTGCACAGCCTTTTACTGCCAGGGTTGAGAATACATTGTAGCCTGCCAGACGGAGGGTCCAGTCACCCTCCTGTACCCTGGTTTCCTGTAATGCCATCACACTCACACCATTCTGGGCTGAATTAGCTATGTAGGGGCGCTTGCCACATGCACTCCTGACATTCCAGGTTCTAAATCCCAATCTCTTGCTAGGGTCCTTGTGGGCTGGCACTGCCTCAGTGTTAGATTCCTCCACTTTCCATGCTCTTTCTTGCTCTGAGTAGGGCCTTAACACCATAGCCCTCCAACCATACTCTTTTGATGTGTTGGCCTTACTCAGTTGTTTCATCACCAGTGGTGCCTGTGCAGCTTCCACAAACATGTCCAGATGGGGACGGCCCTTGCCATGCACCCTCTTGATTTTCCAAATTGCATCATTAAGGTGGGTTGGCAGTAAGTGTGCCAGACACTCATGCATCTGCAAGCAGCTCCACCCTGCTGTGCCCCATAAGCAGACTCTACCAGTTTCTGAGGACCAGTGGATTACCTTGGCATGATCCCCCAAGCTTGCTGTTCTCTTAAAGGTACAATCTAGGCTCATTAGAGGAACATCCTCTCACCTGACTGGCATGTTTCACAATGCTGAATGGAGCATCCACCCTGAATCCTTGCCCAACATCCACCTCTTCACAGAGCCGCAGAGTCTGGGGGGGTTCCCTTCGTACAGCACCTGCTCTAGCCTACCTGCAGGCCTGACTAGTGCCACAACTGTTAAGTCTGATGCCCAATGGTGGCCTTCCTTCCAACTTACTACTAAATTGCACTGTTGACAAGAACCCAGAGTCACTCTGATTGGATTGGCTTTCCGTAAATACTTGGACCAGCTGGATTTTCATTGTGTCTTTTCTGCTCAGTCGCAGTAACTGGCCGCACCGTGTGGAGGCTTGCCAGACTGCGGCCTCATGGAAAAACACACTTTTTTTTTTTTCAGGTTGAGGAACTGAGGCGGGAAACCCCTACAGCATCTTATCAGTGTATCACCACCTCTTCAATGAGACCTTAGGTTCTGGCCAACCTTGGTCTATCTGTTTCTACCCCGATTCTTCACAAGATCCAACAATTGTTCTGCTCCTTGGTAGAATACAGTCTGTCTAGGCGCCAGGTGTTTGTGTACTTAAGCCACAGACCCACCAGGCAGTGTGGGAGTTTAACCCACTAAAACCCTCCTTTTTTGTTAAGCTTCCTCGTACCTGAATTGTCCAGAAAGGACCGCCATACCCTTGCGAGGCTTTGGCTCTTAAGAATTGAACCTGTTTCACATGGAGTGGGACCTGGAGTTTGCAGGCACTAGCCCCCAGAGGGAGCCCATGTGTTTCTGCGCACTCGCCTGGAAGAATTTAGCCACTGGTACAAACCCCGGTGGTCCACCCTTCCAGGCACCCTGTGACCCTGTCCCTGTCCATTTCTGGCCCATTGACATGCCACCTACACTACCACCCAACAAGATATATGCAATCTCCTCCCTTCAGAGCAGAGTACATTTCTGCCTGATCATAACCTCCACAACTCCCAGCAGCCATGAGACACCACTTTCCTCCCACAACTTGGCAAACTCCTTGCAGTCAACCAGCCAATGCAGTGTCTCTTCCATATTCATGCAATGGTGGCACTGGTGGCACATGCCTTCTTCCACTGCCCCTTCACCCAGGATCTTATGTTGCACTGCTTTCTTGGCGGTCCATGCTGCTCCCAACCTTGCCCTAATGACCCAATCCACTCCTTGTGCCAGCTCCAGGTACCAGACTGCCGTCCTGATATACGCTGCCATCTTGTTCAGGCCTGCACTCTGGTACTTGGTCCCTGCTGCCAAGTTTGCTGCAGCTGCACTCTTGCTCCACTGATGATCATGGATGTTGCGCATCACTGCCTTCAGCACCTTATCTGCCTTGCTCTTGACCTCATGGCCTTCTGCATTGCGGATCTTGTGCTTCTGGACTTTGAGGAAGTCCCGGCTGCTGCGCCTTTGCTCCACTCTCATCCACTGTCTGCCTGTCTTGGTCCAGCCCCCTGGGCCCTTGCTTGGTGCCACCACCAAGTCCCTGATCCAAGTGTGGCATGTCGGGTATTTGAGTAAGGCTCTGGCACGCAGTCCTGCACACACTGCTGCCACTGGCGGCACTCCCAGCTCTTTCCAGAGGGGGGCCTTTGCCACCAGATGGTTTCTTCCTGAGCTGGATCCCACCATGCTTCGCATCAGTCTGTCCAGTTGGATCTGCGTCCTGCTGGCATTCTTGATGTTCATGCTGGTGATTTCTCCTCCCCAGGTGGCCACTGGTAGTACCAGTGACTGCAAAGCGCTGACTCTCAAGTACATTGGAATGTCATGGCTTGTAAGGAATGGCCACAGACTGGCCCCGATTCTCTGGACCCCTTGCTCACACACCTTAAGGTGCTCCTCAAGTCCCAAGTCAGCTGTGAAGGGAATCCCTAGGTACTTGTAGGTCTGCACCACTGGTACACTGGTTCCACTGATGGACCACTCCCTGTTGTGCAGGCTCTCCACGTCCCCTCCCACCACCATAACACCACACTTGGCGTGGCCCACTGACATCTCCCACCTATTGGCCCATGCTGTGAGGCACTGTAGTGCCTCGTCCAGCTTCTCCTCTGATGGGGCCAGTATGGCTAGGTCATCAGCAAACAAGAGGCTCTTTGGCTATCCTGCCTGCCCCAGTCAGTGCATTGGATATGCGGTTGATGACCACCTTTGACACCACCTTCAGGGCAACTGGTATCAGTGAGATACCCCTGTAGTTGTCCATGTTGGTGGGGTCACCTCCCTTATGCAGGGACACCAGGTCAGCCGTCCTCCAGATGCTGGGAATGTGGGCTGTCTGCCAGACACATTGAGCCAGCATGAAGAACGCCCGAGCCATGGGGGTGGGCGGTTCGTCCAACACATTATCTATTTCCAGGATTGACAGCTCGTCCACTCTGTACCTCATGGCCTTGAGCCACTCAGCTGGGATGCCGTCGTTTCCTGGAGCCTTGCCATTGCCACATGCCTTGATTGCCTCCTCAACCTCGCTCCAGCTCAGGTCGTCATCAGTGTCAAGGGGGGTCTGCACGTCGTCAAAGTTGATGGCTCCTTTCCAGCTGTAGTGCCTGTCTCTCCCATGCCCTGTCTGGTCCGACAGCAGTGTGGCATATTGGTTCTTCCACAGTTGGACAATGACTTCAGGATCAAAGGCCAACTCCCCATCTGGTCTGCGCACTGGCGAGACCATGTCTGGGTGGTTGCCCCCTTTGCCTGAGGTCCTTTTGATCCACTGCCACATGGCCTTAGCGTCACCCGCGGCCACTGTTTGGCTTCCCCTTTGAATATGCTCTGCCCACTCTTCTTTCCTCAGGGTGTTTGAGATTGCCTTGACCTTCTTTCAGCATTCCACAAACTTTTCCCACAGCGGTCCCTCCCTCACTGACTTGCCATTGCCTGCCTTGACCCAGTTGTCCCACGCCACCTGCCTCGCCACCCAAAATTTCTTGAGGTGCTCTGGTACAGTGATGCCCCATGGGCGTGCATTAAACTCCCTTGCTCTAGGCTCTGCCTTCCACAGGTCGTACTCATCTGCCAGCACCTTAGACACCCTCTCAAAGTTGGCGGCCATGGACTCAGCCTCTGACACCAATGGGTTCTCCTCCAGGTTGGCCAAAGGCCCCCAGTAGTTCCCCTCATCTGCAATCTTATTCCTGCAGTCCAGCACCCTTTCACCATGCATGCGCTTAGGCTTACTGTTCACCAGTGCCTCCCCTGCCTGCAGTCTATCCACTCTGGTCTTGGTGTCCACTGGCCAGTGGTCGGAGATGCAATGCTCTCTTCTCACCATCGCTGGCAGTAGCTCTGATCTGTAGTTGTGTGATACTATGATGTGGTCAATGTCGGTCCAGTTGCCATTCCTCCCAAAGAATGACTTGTTTGATCCAGTACTCTTGCACAGCACCAGGGGCACCTTCCACGCAGCCAGCCTTTTCTGAACACCCTTACCTGGCATGTTCCAGTCTCCCATCAACACCAATGGCTCAGCTGCACCCCTTGCCACCCACTTGGTCACCCTTTGCTTAACCTCTGCAAGGGCTTCTTTCCTGGCCTCTTTGTAGGTGCGACATGGGATATAGATACTAGCTACTGTAATTCTCTTCCTGGTAGCTGGGTCCACAATAGCCACCCACACCGTGTATGGCAACACCTCGCCCACCAGGTGGGCTGGTATCTTGTTGTGAACTGCCAGGGCAACACCCACCTTGCCTGCACAGCCTCTTACTGCCGGGGTTGAGAATACATTGTAGCCTGCCAGACAGAGAGTCCAGTCACCCTCCTGTACCCTGGTTTCCTGTAATGCCATCACACTCACACCATTCAGCTGGGCTGAATTAGCTATGTAGGGGCACTTGCCACATGCGCTCCTGACATTCCAGGTTCTAAATCCCAGTCTCTTGCTAGGGTCCTTGTGGTTTGGCACTGCCTCAGTGTTAGGTTCCTCCACTTTCCGTGCTCTTTCTTGCTCTGAGTAGGGCCTTGACACCGCAGCCCTCCAGCCATACTCTTTTGATGTGTTGGCCTTACTCAGTTGTTTCATCACCAGTGGTGCCTGTGCAGCCTCCACAAACATGTCCAGACGGGGACAGCCCTTGCCGTGCACCCTCTTGATTTTCCAAATTGCATCATTAAGGTGGGTTGGCAGTAAGTGTGCCAGACACTCATGCATCTGCAAGCAGCTCCACCCTGCTGCACCCCATAAGCAGACTCTAACAGTTTCTGAGGACCAGTGGATTACCTCGGCATGATCCCCCAAGCTTGCCTTTTTCTTAAAGGTACGATCTAGGCTCATGAGAGGAACATCATGTGCCGCACAGCCTATTTCAGTATAGTGTGACTCCATAATCTTTAATGGGTTGGCATTATGTAGTTTCTTCAAGGCCTGAGTCCCCCATGCTCCCAAGGGACTCTCACCCAACTGGCATGTTTCGCAACGCTGAACGGAGCATCCACCCTGAATCCTTGCCCAATGTCCACCTCTTCACAGCACCGCAGAGTCTGGGGGGGTTCACTTCGCACAGCGCCCGCTCTAGCCTACCCATAGGCCTGACTAGTGCCGCAACCGTTAAGTCCGACGCCCAATGGCGGCCTTCCTTCGGACTTATTACTAAATTGCGCTGTCGACAAGAACCCGGAGTCACTCTGATTGGATCGGCTTCCCATAAATACTTGGACCGGCTGGATTTTCATTGTGTCTTTTCCGCTCAGTCGCAGTAACCGGCCGCACCGCGTGGAGGCTTGCCAGGCCGCGGCCCACGAAAACACGAAAACACGAAAACATGATCGACCCCCTATTGTTCGCGCAAAGTCGCGCGAGTCGCGCGAACCAACAACGCAAAGTCGCTGGGCCGAGCCCCCGAGTAAAACACGCTCAGAGAGAGAAAAAAAAAGAGGAGTGAGTGTATATATATATTATATAGAATATATATATATACGAATCAAGAGAACAAAGGCTTAATCTCAGAGGATCGTAGAAACAAGTCTACTCTGCCCCTTACAATACCCCGTTCTTTATATAAGTCGTCTGCAAAGGATCCGGTCCCTGCCGCAAAAGTCTGAAATTGCGATTCGGGCGCTGGGAGTAACAGGCGGAGATGACTCGCCGCCTGCACATTCCGCTACCCAGATTC
>CACVKS010000893.1:0-13162 GCA_902749335.1 Acanthamoeba triangularis
ACTAACACGTTCGACTAACACGTTCRTATTAGTAAGTCCGCCTTGCGTTCGTTTTTTGAACTCATCGACGGAGATGGAAACGGGATGGTCACCGCCGCTGAGATAGGTACCCTCCCCTCCTCTCCCACGCTTCGTTCTTCGTTCTCTTTCTTTCGCTATTTTGTTTGACCAGTACTGTCCAGCCGCCCACTGGATGAGGGTCGAGGGCGACGAGCTGCTCCCACACGCGCAGGCCCGACTCTCGGACGGTATCCACAAGCTGGTCATATCAAAGCACGACGCGGACGACAGCGGCGCCATGGAGTGGGAAGAGTGGCTCCAGGCCTACGGCCGCCTCGACAAGGCCGAGGGCCTGTCGGGCCTCCACAAGCGCGACTCGATCACCTCCGTGGTACGTYCGCGCGGAACTTTCTCTCCMCATTTAAAAWATGAAATAKTGAATATAAAGTTCGGGGCACGAGGCCACATACCGACCATTCCTCCGAAGAACACGACGAGGAAAGAAGTCGCAAGTGTCTGACACGTTTACACCACAACCTATACCWMAYACCAGCAACCCCAACAAGTGCGTTTGGCCACCACGACCAAGCCCGCCACGGAGATGGTCATCATGTGGATCACCAGCAGTACGCGCCGCACCAGACCCATGTGTCTGATGAAGCACTGACCCATTACCTCCCTGTGTGTGTGGTGTCGACAGCCCTTTCGACGAACCCCATCGCCGAATTCGGTCTGGCCAACTCGACGCTCCGTCAGCAAGTGTCGGGCACCTGGACCACCTACAACGCGGGCGTCCTCGGTACATGCGTCTTCCTATCAATTGTGCCACGGCCCAGAAGCAGCACACGTGACCCGGCTAATTGGAGTGGGCTTGTTCGCAGGATGGTCGGGCCACATTCACACTGTCACCCTCCGCAACCTTCAGCCCGGTCAGACCTACCAGTAAGTGTCCGATGGAAATGCTATCGCCTCGCCTGTGCCCATTCCTGGGAGCTAATCTGCGTTCACCGCGGTGTTTCCGTGTGGCATCAGCTATCGCGTGGGCGACCCCACCCACAACGCCTGGAGCCCCACCCACAAGTTCTCCACCATGGACCCCAACCAGACCGAAGTCAGGATCGCCACCTTCGGTGACATGTACGCTTGTCACCATTCATTCGCGCACACGTCGGAGGTTTCCTGCTCACCGTAGCGATCCCGCATTCATTTCGCTTCGTAGGGGGACTGTGATGCCTATGGGATTCGAGGTCACCAAGCAGATGATCAAGGACGACGCCGACATCAACTTCCAGCTGATCGTTCACGCTGGCGACATTGCCTACGGTGGCGTCTCCCATGAGTGGGAGTTCGAGGTGCGGCCTGCCCCAAGCCAACCATAGACACCAGCCCCTGACACACCGCTAATCCGTGGCTCCTATTCGTATCTCATGCAGTACATTTGGGATCTTTGGGGCGAACAAGTGTCTCCTCTGGGAGATCACATTCCCTACATGGTCGCTGTTGGTACGCAACTCGCACACCACGCGCGCGCACGCGCTGTCCTCTAACCGCCACTCTACCCTGTCCAGGCAACCACGAGAAGTACTACAACTTCACGTCCTACAAGGCGCGCTTCAACATGCCTGGCCACCAGAGCGGAGGCATTGATAACTTCTACCACAGGTACCCGCCTCCCTCCAACCCGTCGCACCTCGGCTCGTCGAACAGAGCTGGGCGACTCATTCTCTCCCGCACCCGACGTCGCAGCAACGACTACGGCGGTATCCACTTTGTGAGCATCTGCACTGAAGACTACGCCTACCCCTACAAGCGGGGCTCTGCCCAGTACGCCTGGCTCGAGAGGGTACCCTGCACACCTCGTCCTCCGATTGTGTCTCTCACTCGCACCGATTCGCTCACGCCGGCCCGCGAATCAGGATCTGGCCGCCGCCCACGCCAACAGGAAGAACTCGCCCTTCATCATCGTCGTCGGCCACCGTACGAAATCCTCGGCAGCCCTTCTCCTCGACTTGCGCTAATTCGGCCCTCGGCTTTTTCTCCCTTCTTTTTAGGTCCGATGTATTCGTCGGACAAGTCCTCCGACAGCGGTCAGCTCAAGCGCGAGCTGGAGCCCCTCCTCAACAAGTACGGCGTCGACCTCGCCATCTGGGGCCACATGCACTCCTATGAACGCACCTGGCCCGGTACGAGGCACACCATCGCTGTCCCCCCCCCCCGCGATTCTATGCTTGCCCCGGGTGCCATGGCTTACCTCGCTGCTCGTCGCCAGTCTTCAACAACACGCCGTCGGTGACGACCGGTAACGTGTTCAGGAACGTCAACGGCACCATCCACCTCACCATCGGCACTGCCGGGTACCTCCTCTCCACTCCAAGGCCGCGATCTTCTCCACCAAGATAGACTGACTCGCGCGTTGTATGTGGGCAACCGGAAAAACAGAGCATTCAGTGACGAGGCCTGGGTCGAGCCCTCGCCCGTGTGGTCGGCCAAACACATTGGCACCTTCGAGGATGTTGCCTACGGCTACGGTTCGCTCTGCCAAGCGCTCGTTCCCTTTCATGTAACATTATTGATCGCGAACGGTGGTGATGCAGGTTACCTCCACAAGCTGGACAACAACAGGATGCGCTTCCAGTACAGGAAGTGGGATACCGGCAAGGTGTGGGACGAGATCTGGATTGAGAAGACCATCCACTGATGAGCCACGTGACTGTCTAGTGTCGCGTCCTAGAATGAAATTTTGTGTACTACCTATTGCTTGCCGATGGGACTTCTTGACGCGTTCCCTCTCTCTCCTCCCTTCTTAACTTGATGACCCACTCTTCGTTGTCGTATCCTGTACAAGTTTTTTCGTCAGCAGCCGCAGCGGCATTTTCGCAACAAACCACCTTCGCCTTGAGATGGAAGCGACAGAAGTTCTTCCATCTTCTACTACTTCTGGTGCCTCGCCCAAGCAGGCTCTTCTGTCCCTTCTCACCATCAATGGTATGGATGGGGGCAATTGATTTTATTTATACCATTTGAATTCCGATTTAATCCTCCGGCCTCATTCATCCTTCATGCGCAGATGTGTACGAGTTTGAAACTATTGATGGCATCGGCGGCTTCGGTCCCACCGCGACATGGCTGCACAGGGAGCGGTCAAGGGCCACACGCAAGGTACCTTATGTCTCAATCTTTTTCTCCGCTCACTACACCACGCTTACGTGTTGGCGTCTCCGCCTCGTCACGAAAGGGTGGGCACTCGCTGTTCTTCGTGTGCGGCGACTTCATGTCAGCATCTCGTCTCGGCAACGTCCACAAGGGTGCACACATGGTCCACCTCTTCAACGAAATGGGCGTAGACTATGGTACTATCGCCATCACGTTGCACACCCTTGGCCGACTCTCTTACACCGATGTCTCTCCGCCTTGCATGCTCTCAGTCGTGTTCGGCAACCACGAGTTCGATTTTGGCAACGAAGTGCTTCGAACACGGATCAAAGGTAAAGGAGTGCCTCCTTGTACACTTATCTAGTGAATCCACCACATGACCAACCCAGCATGGGTGTCTTCATTGTCGGCGCAGAGTCCAGGTTCAAGTGGCTCGGTACCAATGTGCTGACGCCCGAGGGCAAGCCGTTCGGAGGTTCCAGCTGGATAGACGTTCGCGAATACCCGCTGAGGGGCAACAGCGGCGATGATGGTACTCGTTTTAACGCGCGCTCTGTGGATGATTGTCGCCGCGCTTTCTTTCTCACGGGTGCTTTGTTGCAGTACTGCGAGTGGGGCTGTTTGGAGTCTGCACCTTGGCCACCCCGAACCTTTCGTTCCCTGACGCAGATGTCACCTTCGCGCCCATAATCGCATGTGCGTTCTTCAATCACCGGCCATGGCTCATGCAACGCTCACACGTGCCATTGTTGGTTTCCTGCCAGCCGCCAAGGACGCGGTCAAAGCCCTGTTGGAGGAGCACAAGGTGGACGTTATCATCGCCGTCACCCACATTTCCTTGCCGCAAGACAAGGAGCTCGCTACCAAGGTCCCGGAGATCGACGTACGCACTTCCACTATCCATCGCACGACTCGAGTTAATGTGTCTCCCTCGTGCGCTGCTGGCGCAGATAATTATCGGAGGCCACGACCATGTGCCGTACTGTCTCTTCGAGCACAAGGTGTTCATCATGAAGGTCGGCCAAAACGCAGAGTACCTGGGCAGAATCGATATCAACTACACCCGAAACGAGCTTGTCAAGCCCAATGCCCAGGCCCGCGAGAGAGGTACACCGTTACGTTGCTTCGGTCAACAACTCCACCGCGCGGTTTCTGAGTCGTTCTCATTATCGTGTGGTGCGTTCCCTGCCAGGGTTCATTTCACTCGACTGGAAGGTGAAGGCCAATAGAGGAATCCCCTCTGACGAAAGAATTGACGTTGTCATCAGGTATTGCCTTATGTTTGCGCGCCAGCTACAACTCGGTTGGCGCGCAATCCTGCTAACAGAGTGAGCTGCTCGAAGGTCCTATACGGAGGCGCACGACCAAGCGCTTCGTCAGCCCATTGCCACTGTTGTCACCGCGCTCGATAGCACACAGACACGGTACGTCGAGCATCGCCACTAGCACCAACATTTGATTAATAACCATGTCTCATTCCCTACCAAAGGTCAAAGGAGTCAACGATGGCCAATTTCCTCACCGATGCGCTGTGCGAAACATTCAACGCTGATGTACGCCCAGCTGTTTTGCTGCGTTGTGTTCTGAGGGAGACTGCCTGACCGTGAATCTCTCCCAGTTGGCCATAATCAACGGAGGGTTCATTCGAGGAAACAGGGTCTACGAGCCGGGCTACTCGTTCACTCTAGGTGATGTGGAGCGCGAGTTTCCCTTCCCCAAGAAGCCCTTCTTCATCGAGACACTCGGTATGCCCGTGCAGTGGCTAGCTTGCCCTTGGTGCTCATGATGATGACGATTATTCATCTTCTTCTCTCGCTTCGTCGTGCTTCAGGCAAGGAAATCTGGGAGGCTCTCGAGACGGGCGTTCGCGCAGTGGAGGAACGGGCCGGGTTCTTCCTGCACCTTTCGAAGGGTGCGCCACCAGCCCTTCCGGTTAGTGTGTACTCGGCAGCTGCGCTTGACCGCTTCCCTATCTGCGTACAGGCTGGACCTACAGTTTTGACCCAAGGAAGCCGCCGGGCCAGCGCGTCATCAGTGTACAGCACAACGGCGAAGATTTGGCTCTGGACCGAAGTTACCGAGTCGTGGTACGTGCGTGTCTTGTAAACCGGAGTCTTTTGGTCCTCCACGTCACTTACTCCGGCACACGTCCGGCTTCGCGCTGGGTCCAGATCACTGAGTATATGCGAGGCGGAGGCGATGGCTTCGAGTCACTCAAGCGGGGCACGGTGATCAAGACTAGCGACCTCAAGATTAGCGAGATCCTCACCCGGTACATCATCGACAAGAAGGAGATCGCGCCCGTCCTCGAGGGCAGGGTTGTGTATATTCACTGACCCCTCTGGAATCAGCGCACCAGCCCTTCCACTTTTTTGTGAGCGGTGGGTAATGAATAAGTGATGAGCTGTGGTCAACGCCCGTGTAGCACAACTGGACTGGCCCATGGGTCAAGGTAGATGGCCGCACAACTTGCACGTGGCCAAACAGTGTGACCCACTGACAGCGTTCACCGTCGGTCGAGGAATCATCGACTGACTTGTCTTTGCATCCTGCTCTTCCCTGAGGTGGAAGCAGAGACCTGAGCGGGGGTGACGGATCAGCTTGAACTGCCTCTTCTTGGCGTTGGTTTAATTTTTTCTAAGTGGCCGCAACTCGGCCAGCGGTTGGTCTGCGCCACGCCAGCCTGGATTTCCGCCGCCTGTCCTGGTCCCTCTTCACACGTCTGAAGCGATCACACAGGGGCAATCACACGGTGGTCCAGCGGTGGTCCATTTTGCTTAACTTCAACTGCCTGGCCTGAGGGAAACAACGGACGACGGTGTGCCGCGAGGGACCGACCAGCATCTCTTTTTTAACTTTATTTCTTGGCCCTCAATTCATTGCGCAGCAGAAGCGAGCTGCCGCATCGGCCAGATAGGCACGGCGTTGCGGCGAGGTCAGGGCAAGATGAATGTGTTCGGCTACATCTCAGATCTGATAGGATCGAAAGATAGCACCGTGCACGATGAAGATGAACAGATGGAGCAAAAGCGATCCCTCTCGGTTGGTGGCCGCCCCGCAAAGAGGAACCCGCACCTGAAGCGAAAAGCGTTTTGGGCGCGAGGGGAACGGAAGGAGAAGGATGGAATGAAAGGGGGCGAGGAGGAGGTCTCTTCAAGATCTGACGATGCGCTGCTTCCAAACCCTCTGAATGAACTTCAAATTCTAATGGGCCACAGCGATATCGTGCGATTAATGCACAAAATCGACGACTTCAAGTACGCGATTCCCAATTTATTCAAACTTTTTATTTTATTTTATTTTATTTTAAATATGTTTGCTTTCTCGTGTGCTCGCCCTTTCAGGATGGCCTCTGCAGGGGACGACGGTGCCATCATTGTGTGGAATGTTGCTGCCGGCAAGCAGCTGTACCAGCTAAAGTACGGAACCTCCGCGCCAAGAGGCCATCGATGGCTTGCATTCACTGGCTGACGCTGCGCTGGTCTAGGGGCCACACGCGGCAGGTGACCTGCCTGCTCACATTGGACCGACACACGCTGGTCTCTGGCTCGGCGGACAAAACCATTCGAGTACTGGCCGCCCTCACGCGCCTGGCTCGTTTTCCCTTTGGTGAGTGCGGGTGGCTCACTCCGCCCTTCTTTGATCCAGGTCTGGAGTCTCGACACAGGCACATGCGATCACGTCATCAGCAACGCTCATTCTGCAAGCATAAAGGTAATGGGGACCCCTTTCTGGCTTCTTGCGTGGCTGTTCTTTGTTCTGATTTGCCCTCTCCTCTTACAGTGCCTGGCGAAACTTGACTCGGAGGAGGGTCCGCCGCTGTTCTCCTCCGGGGGCAACGACAACAAACTGTGTATTTGGAAGAGCGGAACCCAGCAGACACAACTTCTTGGGTGTATAGAGCGACAAGAGGACGAAAGTACTTTCTTGCTTTCCCTCGTGGCTCTCCACACACGGGCTCATTCACTCACCCACCCACCCACTCGTGGTTGTGCAGACCTCTATTGTTTGCTTCCCATCAGCGGCCAAAGACTGGTCACAGCCTCCCATTCTTCCTATCTCTGTACTACTTACTGCCCCTCCTACCCGACCCTCGCAGCAACACTGTTGACTAACTTGCTGTCCTTGCGCATCAGTTGTTTATAACACCGACACACTCAAATTCGACAAGCTGCTGGCCTACCACCGAGAATCGGTCCAGTGCCTTTTCAACATCTCCGGTATGTAGGGTTCACCAATTCGTCTATTTTGGGGGGCGGTCGGCAGCATCATCGTTCATCCACCAACTTATCCCGGGTGTGCGCACCACAGACAAGTTGTTCGTGTCGGGCTCGTTGGACGGGAGTATCGTGCTCTGGCAGTCGGAAACGCTCACACCGCTGCGCGTCCTCGAGTTCCCCGAGAAGTACTTTGAAAACCACTCCTACATCTCTCCGGTCAACCATTTCGCACTGCTCTCTTCGGTTCGCACTCTTCCCACCACGCTAAGCTCCGCTGCCACACCTCATAACCATCCACTCAGCCGCCACAGCGTCTCAACTCACCTCTTCGCCCAACCAAACAGCGCTACCTCTGCGCTGCTATCGGTCGAGGGTTCCGGGTCTACGACGTAGCTAAGGGAGACTGCGTCATTGAGTGCAATGAAGGCCACGAAGCACCCGTGCTGCGACTAGTGCCCCTCTACAAAGGGTAACCCAGTCGGCTCCAACTTGTTTTTTTGTTCGTTGAATTATTCGCATTAGTCGGTTCCAACGTTGTGCGGTGTGGACAGGTCGCGATTGGTGTCGTGCTCGGCGGACTCATCCATCAAGATATGGGAGATCCCAACGGGCGCCCGATCCAAGAGCCAAAGCAACACCCCCTCAAGACGGCGACAAAGGCAACCCGCTCACCCTCGACCTGTGGTACGTCCTTCCTCTTGCCCGTGGGGTGTGGGTCGCGTGCGTGCATGCCTTCCCTTTGTCGCCTCGCACGCTGACAATGGGCGACAGGGTGATATGCTGGGTCACTCGTGTGCGGTACACGACCTGGTCGCGCTCACAGAAAACAGTGTGGCTTCCTGTGGCGCCGACAACCTGGTAAAACCACCTCCGGCCTCAGCTCTTTCTCCCACGTTCTTATTCACCTACCCTTCACTCTCGGCCACTCCCAGGTAATATTGTGGAAAGACGGTAATGTGCAATCAGAGCTTCGCAATCAGGCGGCATCTGCATGGATCGTGCATCAAAGGTTGGCCTGACCCGTCTCCTGTTATAAACACGTGATTGGTTCGTTCTTAATTTGTGGTGTATTGAATGTACAGCCTGCGGGAAGAGGAGGAATCGGCTAAGGAGGAAACCCGGCACAGCTCGTTCAACGACCTTCGACATCTATTGTTGGCGCGAAGGAACTTCATGCAGCAGACCGTTGATGTACATGCCCTGCTTACACACCTTCACCGCAGCGCATTTTTTTAATCTTATACCTCCCTCTCTTTAGCTGAGCGACCAAGCAGAGGAAGAGGAGGAAGAGGACAGTATTGCTCAGCGGGAGATGACATGGCCATATTCGTTCTCGGACAAGCGACCCAACATCTCACTTGGTACTCTTCGCTCCTCCTTCCCCTACATTAGTGTCAGCGCCCCGGTCTCAATCCTCACTCACTCATGCAGAAGTGGAGAGTCGCCCAGTCGCCCCTCCCAACAAGTGGTCCCCCGAGACCACTTTGCGACCACGCAAGGGAACCGGCGATCAAAGTGCGTCCTTCTACGGCCATGGTTATGCTGCTGTGTTGTTCCTCATGCGGTGAACGGATCTCCTGACAAGCGACCTCTGTGAATGCAGATGTGCTCACCTTGCCGGTGGAGGTCAGGACCCGTCGATCGCGCAGTAGAAGCGAGCTGGTGCCTCTTGGTGCATCCCTTTCCCCGTGGACAGAGCCTTCGCTGGGCGAAACAGCCGAGAGGGACGGGCCGCGCAACATGCCCAGCATGCAAGCCGCCATCCTGCTCCCGTGATTGTGCCCCCGTGTTGTAGTTTCGGAATGGGCTCACGGTACACCACAGCAAATACATCACAACCGAGTGTGCCTCTCCAGACTACTTTAGCGGTCTCGATCCACGAGAACAGAGTCGAGCTCGCGCCAGAACGTCCACTCGCGTAAGGGGCCACTGCCAAGACCACCGGGACGGCGCAGAACGGAAGCAGGTCTCGCCCTGATGCTCGGGGCACATGCCGCCGACTGCGCGGGCGCGTGTGCGGAAACTTCGGCTAGCTTTCCTGTCGACTGTTTTGTCGGTTGGCCGGGCTACTCTACCCTCGCCCTACAAAAAGCCCCACGCGCACCACCTTCGCCACCAAACGCTACTTCTTACGTCAACCGGAACACATCGACTGACCACTCCTCTCTGCGCTTCCCGAGCTCCTTGCCCTCTCCACCTCGCCCCCTTCTTTGTAGAAACTGTATCTTCATCTGTCTCCTGCTCTGCTCCAGCCACCGTCACTTCCACCTTCCATAGCCCTTTAGCCCCCCTCATCTTCAACATGCAAATCTTCGTGAAGACTCTGACCGGCAAGACCATTACTCTTGAGGTCGAATCCTCTGACACCATCGAGAACGTGAAGCAGAAGATCCAGGACAAAGAGGGTATGCCCTACTCTTCCTCAAGCTAACCTCCCCTCTTGTTCTCCTCGGCCTCTTCCAAGCTGACGTGCCCTTCGCCTTCCTCAGGAATTCCTCCTGACCAGCAGCGTTTGATCTTCGCTGGCAAGCAGCTCGAAGACGGTCGTACTCTAGCCGACTACAACATCCAGAAGGAGTCCACCCTGCACCTGGTCCTCAGGCTCCGCGGGGGCGGCAAGAAGACCAAGTGCTGCTTCGGCGAGTGCTCCAAGCGAGCTGTCCTCATCACGGGCGACTGCCGCCATTGCCAGCTCCAGTTCTGTGGCAACCACCGCCTGCCCGGTACCTGCACGCATTCTTCAGCTCCCTTTCCTCATCAAGAAGGTCGGCCTTACACCTCTCGTTCCACTCCCAGAGAGTCACGCTTGCCAGAACATGGAGAGCTGTAGGCAGGCCGCATTCGACAAGAACAAGAACAAGCTCCTCAGCGAGAAGTGCACCTCGCAAAAGATCAATTTCTAGACGCCCGTGCCTGCACTCCTGCAACAACACGACGACGGTCCTTCAAAAGCACTCAGCCGATGGTGAACTTGCTACACGGCGCTGTGCAGACCCAACTCTTTCTTTCCTGTATTTGTACATAGAACCCGAGATGAACAAAGAGGTGTGATCCACTTCGAGCCCGCGTGAGAAAGCAATCCAAGAAAAAACAAAGAAACGACAAAAAACCAAGGAAAATAAAAGATTAGAGGAGCCTCCGCGTACCGGGCTGCATAATGGAGGCGCAAACGAAGGTGCCAGCGGTGTCAATAGGTTCGCCTCTTCCTTGCAGGCCAACACTATTGTTTATGATAAAAATCATAATCGGAGATCACTTCGTCTTTGATGTTGCTCTCCAGCACCCATGATGAAGCACACGGACTTGCACTACCGCTACTTTGTGCGCCTCCTTACTCGCCACACCCAATTGTACTCTCTTTCTTTCTCTCTCGCCATTCGCGAGTGGTAGTGTGTGTGGCGCCCCTACAAAGCAAAGACTCATATGAGCCCTGTGGGCGCACAGGTACACGGAGATGGTGAGCCTCGGCGCCGTGCTCAACAACCCCAAAGAGGTGCTGGCCTACAACGCGGAGGAGCACCCGATCACGGTGCAGCTCGGCGGCTCCAATCCCGCTGGGCTCGCTCGCGCTGCTCGCGTCTGTCAAGAGTACGGCTACGATGAGATCAACCTCAACGTACGCACACACTTGCTTCACCACCACACGTCGACTTGTGTGCGTCGCGTGGGTTGTTTACCATATCGCGTGCACACACGCACACACACTTGTGTTGGGCGCAGGTGGGCTGTCCGAGCCAGCGGGTCAGCACGCGTTGCTTCGGCGCCAAGCTGATGCTCAACCCTCCGCTCGTGTCCGAAATCATGTCCGCCATGTACAGAGAGGTAACACACGCGCGCGCGCGCAATGCTGGACGGAGAGTCTCATCACCTGTCCTACGTTGCCACCACAAGGTGGACATCCCGGTCACGGTCAAGTGCAGGATCGGGGTCGATGAGCTCGACTCGTATGAGTACCTCTCCGACTTCATCGACACGGTGGCCACGGGCGTGATGCCCGGCCCCGCACCCGCCGAGGACGCCCACCGCCCACGGCCCGCTAGGGGCGAGAAAGACGAGAGCAGAGATGGCGGAGAGAATGAAGACGAAGACGAAGGCGAAGTCGGCGACGACGACGCAAAGGTAGAGCAATGGCTCACGAACGAGACGGGAGCAAACGTGATGAAGGAGCAGGAGTGGATCGAACGGCGCGAGAGAAAGGCCAGGCGACAAGCCGAGGGCCAAAGGGTGGTCGACCATTTCGTGGTTCATGCCCGGAAGGCGTTGCTGCTCGGGAGGTTCTCGACCCTCGACAACCGACGGTACCATACCATACCATCATCTCTCGCTTCTCTCTCTCTCTCTCTCTCTCTCGAATCCTTTGGTTTTCATAGAACAACAATGTGCTCGTAGGATTCCTGAGCTCAAGTATGACACGGTCTACAAGTTGAAGCGGGAGGAGCGGTTCTCGGACTTGCGATTCACGATCAACGGAGGGGTCGAAACCTATGAACAGATCGCACACCACTTGGCGAATGGCGTCGACGGCGTGATGCTCGGGCGAATCGCCACAAAAGGTCTCGGCCAGCCCATCCATCATCACAGCCAATCGGCCAGTGCTCACAACGAGTGCCCGCGACTTGCTTTGTCCTATGTACCAGATCCATGGCTGCTGACGCAGGTGGACGCCCGATTCTTTGGCAAGGCGAACCCGTGCCTGTCGCGACGAGAGGTGTTGGAGAAGTACTGCGACTACGTGGACAAGCACACGCAAGAACGAAAGTGCGTAGACCCCAAACGCTGTCGTTGCTTCTGGTCCGTGTTGGCTTGCGCCGTGGCACAGCTCACGCCGTGGCCGGACTGAGGGCAGGTTGGTGAAGAGGGGGCTGTTGGTGCCGATCGTGCCTCTGTTTCACGGCAAGAAGGACGGTCGACGATTCAGACAGGAGCTGAACCGTGCCCTGGACGAGGACAAGAGGAGCCGAGCGAACAAGGGCGATCGTGAGAATTGGGAGACCAGCGCGTGGGATGTTGTGGAGGAGGCCCTCAACGGCATCAGCGAGGACACCCTGGACGAACGACCACCCACCTGTGACCTGTTTGATAGCAAGCCTTGATGCCATGTGTTCTGATAAAAGAGGGAGAGAGGAACGCAAAAGATGGTATCGCCCCACCCAGATTTGAACTGGGGTCCCAGGTACCAGAAACCTATATGCTGCCAACTACACCATGAGGCGTGCTTGTTTTGAGTCGAAGTCAAATTGCACTTTCAATGACTGATCCGATATCGCTGCTCACTCCATCGTCGTTTGGCTCGCCAAGCTCCATCAATTACGACAACGATGATGATGATGACGACGACGAAGCGATGAGTGTGAGCGTGGGTGCATGTGGATGGATGGATAGATCCATTATCACAATTCTTTACCAAAAGTGCGTGTGATTGTATAAAATTCATTTGCATGGAATGAATGGGCTTGCCGTATTGGATTTGGAATATTTATTTGCCGCTAGACATTTGTGATGCTATTTACCTCAGAGAACGTTCGCTTAGGCGCTCTTAACGGCGAACTTGCGCAGGGGGAAGTGGGCGAGCTTCTTGGTCTCCCTGACGGTCTTGGCGTTCTTCTCCTTCTTGGTCAGGCGGCGACGGATGGCGCGGGTCTTCTTCACGCGGAGATCGAGGGGCTTGTACTTCTTCTCCTTGTAGAACATGCGCAGCTGCTGCCTCTGGGTCTGGCTGATCACGGTGTTCACGCGGGCGACGGACTTCCTGATCTCCTTGATCTTGGCGAGCTTGGAGGGGGCGCCAC
>CACVKS010000894.1:0-15808 GCA_902749335.1 Acanthamoeba triangularis
CCCATCGTCCGACTGGAACGGGCGAACCTGCACCACCCGGGTGCTCGCAGCCGGCGGCGGTTCCATCCTTCGAAAGCTCCGTCGGGAAGGTGCTTGGCACTCTGCGATTGCCGGCCCGCAGCAGACGTCTTCTGGAAGAAAGTTGGCAGAAGAGCAACAGAAGGGAAGGCGAAAAGCAACCCCGCCATAAAGTGCTCTCGGTCGTTTCCGAACCCAATAGTACAGAGCAGAGCCACCAGGCGCCCACAGATCAATCGAGCGCAGTACCCTTGAAGTACGGCCTTCTCCGCAACGATCTCCCTCACCTGTGCCTTTGCCTCTTTTTCATCTTTGCTTTCGTTCCTTGTGTTAAGATCATTTTAGAGTTTTAATCAGATCTTGGTGGTGGTGGTGGCAACAGGTAATGGAGCAACAGAACGTGCGTCTCGTGGACAAGGAGGTGTGGAAGGCACTGGCCGCGCACAGGGAAGAGCAGAAGGCCAAGCAGGTGCACATGAGGGACCTGTTCGCGCAGGACCCCGAGCGCTTTAGGCGCTACTCGTTCGAGTGGAACGACGGCGCGCTGCTGCTCGACTACTCCAAGAACATCATCACCGACGACACACTCCGCCTCCTTCGCCAGCTCGCCGCCGACTGCGACATCAAGGGCTGGACCGAAAAGATGTTCAGCGGCGAGAAGATCAACTTCACCGAGAACAGGTACCTTCACCTCACCTCCCAGCTCTCCTGCAGTGGACCACTCGTAGGCTTACTTTACCGAGGCCGATCGTTGGCAGGCCGGTGCTGCACGTCGCGTTGCGCAATCGCTCCAACCGCGCGATCATGGTCGACGGCGAGGACGTGATGCCCGCCGTGAACAAGGTCCTGCAGCAGATGAAGGAGTTCACCAACTCGATCCGCTCGGGCGAGTGGAAGGGCTGGACCGGCAAGGCCATCACCGACGTCGTCAACATCGGCATCGGTACGCACAGCAACATTGAAGCAACCGCCAACTGCTGTGCACGCACTCAACGTTGTGTGAACGTCATCGGTCCGTGTTGTTGTGTTTGCAGGTGGTTCGGACTTGGGTCCGCTGATGGTGTGCGAGGCGCTCAAGCCCTACGCGAACGGCAAGCTCAACGTTCACTTTGTGTCCAACGTTGATGGCACGCACATCGCAGAGGCGGTCAAGAGGCTCAATGCCGGTACTCTTCTCTCCATATTCAACGTCGTCAACACATGTCGAGGCTAGATTGATCACTCACCGCCTCCTCTACCTCTGCAGAGACGACGCTCTTCATCGTGGCCTCGAAGACGTTCACCACGCAGGAGACCATCACCAACGCCAACTCGGCGCGGGACTGGCTGCTCAAGTCGCTGAACGCTCCCAAGGACGCCGTGGCCAAGCACTTCGTTGCTCTTTCCACCAATGAGGAGGGGGTGCGTCAGACTCTAACCCTCTTCTTCACTTTTCAGTCACACACCAACCCAAAAGGGCTCTAGCCACCACACACACACACACACACCACACACACACACACACACACACACACACACACACACACACACACACACAAGCGCTCTCCGTTTTCACTAAGCTTTGCGCTGTGATTGGTATACCAGGTCACCAAGTTCGGCATCGATAAGGCCAACATGTTCGCCTTCTGGGATTGGGTTGGTGGGCGTTATTCCCTCTGGTCGGCCATTGGCCTGTCGATCGCCACCTACATCGGTACGCTTTTCAATTCAGTAGTGGGTCCTGGTCGCATGCCTTATGCGGCAGTCCCCGTGGTCAGGGTTTGAGAACTTCGAGGAGCTGCTCACCGGTGCCCACGAAATGGACGAGCACTTCCGCACCGCCCCCATTGAGCAGAACCTGCCCATTACTCTCGCCATTCTCGGCGTGTGGTAAGCCGAGCCGCTCCCATACCCGCCATTCCATGAATTCCTGGCCGACGTTTCGACTCATTGTCCGCCGCTGTGTGGTGCAGGTACAACAACTTCTTTGGCGCCGAGACGCACGCCATTCTGCCCTACGACCAGTACATGCACCGCTTCCCCGCCTACTTCCAGCAGGTACGCTGCATTCCACTCATTCCTCGCTGACCCGCATCCGCTCATCGAGAGCCAACACACGGCACACACTTTGCGGACACACAGGGAGATATGGAGAGCAACGGCAAGGGTGTTGACAGGCAGGGCAACAGGATCAACAACTACTCGACTGGTCCCATCATCTGGGGCGAGCCTGGTACGTTCGCACACAGCGACCCTAATCTTTCTTGAGGGAGTTGACAGCTCGACTGACGTGGGACTCCCCTTTTCAGGCACCAACGGCCAGCACGCCTTCTACCAGCTGATCCACCAGGGCACGAAGCTCATCCCGGCCGACTTCCTGGCCCCCATTGAGACCCAGAACAAGGTGGGCAACCACCACATGATCCTGCTCTCGAACTTCTTCGCCCAGACCGAGGCCCTCATGCGCGGCAAGACCGAGCAGGTACATACACATTCGTCTTGCGACACACCTCGGCATAAGCCGCACAAGATCACATCAACTGAATATCATCTCTGTGTGCGCGTGGGTGATGCACTTCAGGAAGCGCGTGCTGAGCTCGAGAAGGCCAAGATGTCCGCCTCGGCGATCGAATCTCTTCTGCCTCACAAGGTTGTCCTCAAAAACCACACATACACACACAACACACACAACAACAACAACACAACACACCAGGCTCGCCATAGCTAATGGAGCGGGTTCTGTCTGCGCTTGAGCAGGTGTTCCTGGGCAACAGGCCCACCAACTCGATCCTGTTCCCCAAGCTCACGCCCCGCGTCCTCGGCTCGCTGATCGCTCTCTACGAGCACAAGATCTTCACCCAGGGCATCATCTGGAACATCAACTCCTTCGATCAATGGGGCGTGGAGCTGGGCAAGCAGCTGGCGCAGGGCATCCAGAAGGAGCTCGACACCGACGCGGAGGTGGTGTCGCACGACGCCTCCACCAACGGGCTCATCAACTACTACAAGACCTTCCACAAGCAGGATTTGATTGAGAGGATATATCTTAGTGATATCAAGATGAAGGTCGGTCTGGCGCCAAAGACTTCCGCGCTCKCCCTGTTCTCGGGGCTGGGYCGTACCTACCAGGCATCGACGGTGCTTCCATTCTACTCMCACACACGCCGCGATGATGTGGAGAAGACCGTCGACGACTCCCTGGGCATTGACCGGCGATGCTTTTCCAACCTCTTCCCCTGTCCCATCGCCCTCCCCGCGAGCCTCAAGGAGGTCAACGGTACCGACTCTCCTTTTCATCTCACATCATATGATTTTGCACAGATTATAATCTGTGTGATTGCTCTACACAACGGCAACAACGCAGGTGTGAAGTTGGTGCTGCACGACTGCCTGCTCGACAAGGCTCTGGCCTCCACCGAGAACTTATTCCAGGCCGCTAAGTGCATGCTCGAGGCCGACGCCCGGTTCTACTTCGAACTCAACGGCGGTGACGCCGCGCGCTACGGTCAGGGCCGCATGTACCTCACCACCAAGCAAAAGGTGCGGACCTCTCCCTGCCTCTCGCGAGACTCTCTTTGACGAACTTCTGTCCCCCTCTTGTGCGCTACGTGTGATTACGCTCAACAGCAACGGCTGATCGAGCTGGGCGTGGACGAAGCCGAGATCAAGCAGTCGGGTAAGGACAAGTTCAAGCGCACGCACACGGGCTTTTGCCCCAAGCGAGACGACTGGGACGACGTCAAGCCGCTCGTTATGCTCGTCGCCCTGCGCATCAAGTTCAAAGTACGCATGCGTCAGGTCCTTAAGAGAGAGAGAGAGAGAGAAACGATCAGAACACTAACTCACGCTCCACGCTCCGCGGCTTGCGTTGCACCACCAGGAGATGCAACCGTTCAGAGAGTACATGGACAATCTGATCAAGTCGGGGCAGGACGTCTTCTTCGTGGAGCACACCAGAAACGACAGGTGCAGTCAGTCGCCCTACAGGCCTGCTGTTCTACCGCGACCGACAGCGCGCTGATTTTGCTGACGATTGGGTGTGGGGATGCATCGCGCAGGCAATGGGGCGACGGAAGCGACGGCAGCGGCAAAAATATGCTGGGCAAGCTCATCACGCAGGTCTTCCTCGAGCTGCGCGAGGGCAGGGAGTTTGACCTCGACCTCGACTACCTCAACCGACCCAACACCGAATTTGTGGAATACAACTAACTGTTCGACGTTGCTGCTTGGACCAAAAGGCTGATTTATATGAGACCCTCTTTCTCGAGAAGATGGGCTCAGATGTAGAGGACCTCGACGATGTAGGTGTCGCTGGTCTTGGCGTAGTCGCTGTTGACGGCCGACGCAGAGCTGGCCTTGACCACCTTGGACCAGCGCGCCAGGGTCCTCCGGTAGTCGCTCAGGTAGGCTTCGAAGCGGCCCAGCTCCTGGGCGATGTGCACCTGCTCCTTGGTGATGACGCTCACGCGCCGGATGATCGGGTGGCTGTCGTCCAGCAGCACCAGCTCCGAGAAGCGGCTGTCCAAGAGCAAGCCCAGCCAGTCGATCACCTGCGAAGCCCCACGCGCGCGCCCCGTGTAAGTAGTGAATGTGGTGTACGCGTGCGTGCGTGCGGCGGTGTAGGCGTACCACGGGGAGGGGCGGGATGGCCCAGTTAGCCAACACGTTCGTAGGATTCTTGAACACCTCTACATCGCGGGTACAGTGCGCCTCGAGCCACTCAGTCAGGTAGTTAAGGAGATACTGCAGCGGCGGAGGCAAACGCACACAACGCACGCGAGTCAGTCCAACGAACAAACCAAGCAAAACAAAAGAATCACGCGGGCGCTTGCTTGTGGTGGGAGGGGATTTGATTTGTGTACCGTGATCTGCTCCAGGGGGAAGGACTTCAGGTACTGCAGCAGGAACGCAAAGTTTTCCTTTCTCGCCACCAGCACGTTCCTGTGCAGCCGTACGAGGTGGTCAGCACCACAGCCAAAGAAGAAGAAAGAAGAAAGAAGCGTACAAGAAACGCTTGCTCATGACGTCGATGGCCTCCTGGTCGGTGATCGCCGGCGGCGAGACCTCGGAGGTCGCTGACTTCTGCAGCTCGTTCATGAAGAACTGGGCCAGCGCCGTGTTGTTGGCGCGCTGTCGTGTAAAGTAGTCGAGGAGCGAGACCACGGCCGCCGTCGGCAGGTCGCACGACGACTGAATCAACGTGCGCAGCACGCCCTGTATATCGAGAGAAGCGCCGTACACGTACGGCCACACCGGTACGACCATACCGGTGTCAGCCATGCGTGCGTACGGCGCAGAAAAAGTGGAGGCTCCTCGAGGGCGAGTGGTGGCCGCGTACGTATTGTTTCTGTGCCAGGAGGGCGGTGATCAGGTCGGGGATTTCATGCGTGGAGAGCTGGGCCTGCTTGATCAGGCGCTTCAGCTCGGGCCACATGCCTGCGTTATTGCAGCATTGGTGGGGTGTTAGCCTACCACTAGGGTTGTTGTTGTTGTTTGTATGTGTGACGCACCCAAGCTAAGGAACTTCTCTCCGACCTGGCTGACGAAGCGGTGCGACAGCAGCCTGTGGCAGCCTTGCTTCTTCTTCTTCTTCTTCGACTTCTTCGTGTTCGACACCTCCACTCCCACCTCCGCAGCAGGCTTCCGCTGGCGGGACGGCACGGCGGGCTGCGGGAATCGCACGCTGGGCATCGTCTTGAAGAACTTGCGAAAGATGGCCGCGCCTTCCTTTTTGTTGGTCGCGGCGAGCAGCGCGGCGATGACCTCCCGCTCGTACTCGTGCTCGTCGATGAAGCCGTCCCACGTGCTGTCGTCGAAGAAGACCTCGCGCGTCTGCTCGATCTTCTTCTCTTCGATCTCCTCGCTCTCGCGGTCGACGTCGAGCGCCTCCTTAATCTCAAAGATCAGGCTCTCCTGCTTGCCCACACGCGCGGCCGCCTTGTCGGTCGGCTTGGTGCTCTCGGCGCCGGAAACGGGCTGCTGCGCGTTGGCGCTCACCTGCGACGTGACGACGTCCAACAGAATGGGCGACGAAAACGAAGGCAGTGCGTCTGTGCGTGGAACGAGTCAGCATTCATCAGAGTTCGTCGCCTGCCCAGCGCAGTTTCTGCGTACCCTCTTCGGCAAAGGAGAGCGTGGACTTCATCTTGTTGAGCAGCATGCCGAGCGCCGGCTGCGGGCAGTAGAGCGGGCAGATCGCAACGTGGTTCTCGAGCGCTACGATCACGTACGACGCGTCCGTCGAGACCGCGAGCTGGTGTGGCGGCGGAGGCGGGGGCGCCGTAGGGCGGTGAGTTTGCGTTGGACCAAAGCCTGCGGAGTGAGCGCACAACGGGACCGTACCTGCACCACGCGCTCGTCGGGGGCGACCGGGTTGATGATGATGTCCTCCGACTGCTCAAAGTTGACCTCGCGAGCTCCGTGGAGGTTGCCGTGGATGGGGTCCCACAGAGTGAGCCACGCTGTGCACCAGAGAAAATAAGTGTGTGAGCTATGCGAGTGAGTGATCCTAGCAGATCGCATCTGCCTTTTTGTGTGGAAATGAATGCGGCAGCCGCCTGGCCGCCGGGCAGCAACGCACGTTGGCCGGTGTCCTTGCGCTTGCCGGAGAGGGCGACGAAGGACTGGAACGGGGCCGAGGCGACGCCGGTGATCTCCCGATCGAGTCGTCCGACGACTTGCTTGGTCTTGTTCTGCTGGCCACCCTGCATGAGGCGCACGAATAAACATCACCGAGAGTGAGCACTGAATATATTCTTTACAGTGTTCTCTCTGGTACAAGACTCCTTCGTACCAGCTGGGTGATCTGGAAGGCGTTGAGCTTGGTCGACGACTGCAGGAACGGCGGCTGGTCGTACTCCTGCTTGCCCAGCAGGTGGTGCAGGTTGGAGAAACGGAACACCTCGGCGTTGCCGTCCGACCCTAAGAATGTACGGCACTAAGGGTCAGATACGAGACCCAACTGAACCAGACGATTCGTTGTGTGTGTGTGTGTGGGTGTGGGTGTGTGTGTTAACACGTACAGAGGATGTAGTTGGTGAGGTTGGCAAAATCGAACGAGCACGTCGCGACGCCGGGCTTAGCCTTGGTGGCGAACCTCTTGATCTCGTGCGAGACATTCCACGTGATCTCCTGCTCGATAGCCGACACACCCTTCTGGTCCTCGGCCATCTTCCTGTTGTCGACACATACCACACAGAGAGAGAGAGAGAGAGAGAAGGCAGAGTGGCGGTGAGTACAAACGCTGGCAGACAAACAAGTGGTGATTGGTACCTCTTCTTTTGCGAGGGATGCGTGGGCGGCGGGTTGAGCGTGTAGACGTGAAGCACGTAGGTCAGCTCGTCGGCCTGCGCGGGCGCTGCGACGAGAACAAGGACGAAGGTGACGCCGCTCTGCTGCAGGCCGAAGGCGCGAGTCCACACCACCTTGGCGTTGGGTGCCTTGGCCCCGGGGGGAAGCAGGGTGGGCGAGATCTTCTCGAGATCGTGGCTGCAGAGGCGAAGGGCACCGTCCTCGTGGACCAAGATTACGGCCTCGTGGATCATCTTGTCGGTCAATACGGCGACCACCTTGCTCTTGAACTGTTCACACGGCAAGAGAGGGGGGGAAAGAGTGGCGTAAGAGGTGAGTGAACCACCGCCGCTACTAGTAGTTGAATCAATAAGAAGAGCTCTTAACAAGCCAAACGTACGCCTTTCTTATGTGTGTCGATGGAGGGATCGCGCTGCGTCCAGGTGCAGACGAAGTTGTGGTCCATGACGCCCATGTAGCGCGGCTCGGGGGCTTTGGTGGCCTGCTGAATCTCCATCGCCGGCAAAGTCCATCGGCTGCCGGTCTTCTGGGGCCAGCTGTAAATCACCTTTTGATCGAAGGCCTGCAAAATATATCATCGAAGCAAAGGGTGTGAGTAGTGCAAACTATTACGGGGGAAAATCGATCCCATCCTAGATCGATTGAATTAAATTAAAATACGAACCTCATGCAGCTGCACTCCGGAGTTCTGAATGGTGACGAGGATCTGCGAGGCGTTGATGACCGAGGGAGACACGCCCACGACGGGGTGATTCGGGTTCGTCTGAAGCAAGAACAAGCTCGAACCCTCCATCTCTCTTCTCTCCGGGCAAACAAATCGCAATCACTATCGAAAATCTTTCCAGGCCCGGTTTCTTTTTCTTTTTCATTTCTCAATACTTCAATTACCGAAAATTCGCAGCTACAATCGTCCCAAGTCGACAAATTACAAATTGGCGGGAACAGGGAACGCAACACAGGAAGGGGGGAGGGGACAACTTGCAGCAGAACTCGGTGTTTTCACTCAGTAATAATAATTACCATGACCGAATCGATCGATGAAAGACATTTGCTGCGGGCGCTGTCGCGACTTTCCATCTTGGAGGAGGAAATCGAGGACAGCTTGCCTGCACGCAAGCGGGAGCTGAAGCGGCTGAAGCGACGTGCATCGAGGCGGCGATCTTCCCGCAACAGCTCCCTCGCGGTCTCACTGGACGAGCCACGTCCTCGCACTAGGTATGCCGCCACTATCACCACTTTTTTCCACTAGCTTGGGCTGCTGCGTTGGGCCAACATCTCTATGTTGCGCGTGCAGTGCTGGGAAATCCCTGAGCCCAATTAGAGATGGATTAATTCCGTCCAGTGCGGACGAAGAGGATAGCGAAGATGCTAGCATCGTCACGGAACCTTCATTCGAGGAGGGGCAGCACGAGCACGAGCACGCAGACGATCTGTACGAAGAAGAGGCTGAGGACGAGGAAACGCGCCGGCTAACCGAAGAGATTCGCATGCTCGAAGAGGAGACAGCCCGCCTGGCTTTGGAAGCCATTGATGAGGATGAGGACGACGAAGAAGGAGCTACGACAGAGGAAGAGGAAGAGGAAGAACCGCAAGCGGTGGTGGATGACGAAGGCGGCGTCGTGTACGACAGCGAAGAGGAAGAGTTTGCTGAACTGTCGAACGTCGGAGGGGAGACCGAGCAGCTGCAGAGTCAGAGCACCGAGGACGGTGAGGAAAGCACAGAGGACGAAGACGAAACGGACGACGACGACGGTGATGACAACGACGACGACGATGACCCAACCATCCGTGGTGTCCTCGCCGCTGTCGCACAACTCCAACTCACCGACAGAGGGGACGAACCAGAAGACGAGACGGTCGACGAGCAAGAGGCGAAGGCTACGTCAGTTGTCGAGGTGGAAGACGCCGCTGACGCAGGAGACGAAGAGGAACCCGCGCTGTACGAACAGGCGGACGACGACATCGAGCAAGCGGAGGAAGCTCCCAAAGTGAACGAGGAGTCAAGCAGCGAACAGGAAAGTGAGGAGGAGCGAAACCATCAGGACAAGAGGGAAAGCGAGAGAGCTTCGAAGGGGAGCGAGGAGAAACCTTCGCGTCGCCCCAGAGCTCAGGAGGAGGTGCGAGCGGAAGAGGAAGAAGACAAGCCCGTGATGCGTAGGAGGCTGAGAAAGCTGGCGGAGGTGAAGGCCGAGCGGGAGGCCAAGAAAAAGAAGAAGGATTACGTAGCGATGTTCTCGGACGAGAGCGAAGTGGAGGAGGGCGAGGAGGAGGAGGAGGAGGAGGAGGCTCCATTCGACAAGAAGCAACGGGGCAGAGAAGCGCGTCCAGCCGCAAAGGGTGGCATGATGAACAAGCTGCGAATGCTGGCGAGGCAGACCGGAGGCGAAGCGATCGAGGACGCGGCGCAGCCAGACAGCGAGAGCGAAGCTGAGGAAGTAAGGGATGATAGCGAAGAGGAGCACGACAGCGAATTCCCGACTGACGAGCCATTGATAGAAGGTGGCGACTACGAAGCGGAATGCAACGCCGAGGACGACGATGAGAAGCGACCTCCGACACCAGAGAAGAAGGCGAAGACACTCCAGAAGGTTAAGACCGAGCGCGATGTCAAACGCGAGGAGAAAAAGGCGTGCGAGTCTGAAGCAATCGAACAAGAGGAAGCGGAGGAAGCAGACGAAGAGGAAGAGTCCGAAGAGGAGGAGGAAGCAGAAACACCTTCGTGGAAGAGACTGCGTAAGTTCGTGGAGGTAAAGGACAAGCCACCCACCATGGAGAAGAAGAAGAAGGAGGAGAAGAAGTCAGACTCCTCCAGCAAGGGGAAGGCGGCTACGGCTGCTGATCAGCTCAAGGGCAAGACCAAGGATGTGGTAAAGACCGAGGCAAAGAAGGGCAAGAACGCCGAAGAGGACTTCGTCGAGGAAGAGGTCGAGCGGGTGCAGCTGTGGAAGGGCCTCTCGATCCCGGCCAAGATGTGGGACGGCTTGTACCCGTATCAAAAGGTGCGTCGCACCCGTCACCCTCTATGACTCTAAAATCTCTCAATTACTTTGTCGTCGAGTCTCTCGAAGCTCACACTCACTTCGGTCTCTCCTCAGCGCGGCGTTGAGTTCATGTGGTCGCTCTATACCAAGAAGACCGGCGGCATCCTTGGCGTACGCGTTCCACACATTCTCCTGGAGAACACGCTTCTGCGGCTCTCTAACGCAATCTCCACACGCAGGACGAAATGGGTCTGGGCAAGACCATTCAAGCTCTCGTGTTCGTCCTGGGCGCGCTCACCTCGGGCCGAGCCAAGCGGGTCCTCATCGTGGTGCCCCTCTCGGTCATGAAGAACTGGGAGAACGAGCTGATGAGGTGGAGCGACAACGGCGCCATGCTTGAGAGCCGCGGCATGGGCATCTGCATCATGCATGGTGCGATGAACAAAAAGAAGAACGAGATCAAGGACAAGGTATATGTGCAAATAACTAACTTATATGAGGCGAAGGCCCAACTATCTCACCGACTTCCGCCCCCTCTTCCTACCTCAGGTGTTCCATCACGAGGGCGGGCTGTGCTTCACCACGTACGGCAACATTCCCACGAAGCTGGCCTCATTCGTCTCCATCAATTGGGACATCGTGCTTCTGGACGAAGGCCACAAGATTAAGAACCACCGGTAAGCTGAGCTCAGCCCCTCTTCTCTTTTGGAGTTCTCTCCACCCGTGGTACGTAGTGAAGCCTGATGAGCTCTCTTTCTTTTGTTGGGTGCATGCAGCATCGGTCTGTCCCAGTCGATGAGGAGGATCCCCTCGACCACGCGCATTCTTCTGACTGGAACGCCCATCCAAAACAACTTGATGGTACACCCGCCGCTGTTGCAACAGGCCTGCAGGCTCGTTCTTCTTCCTTGCTCACGTCCGGGTTTGGTGAACGTGACGACATGGCGAAAAAAACGTTGGGGGGTCTATGCAGGAACTGTGGTCCCTCTTCGATTTCACGTGCAAGGGTCAGCTGCTGGGCACTATCCACCAGTTTGGTCGCCAGTTCGAACAGCCTATCAAATACGCCACCTATAAGTGCGCCTCGGCCGAGGAGAAGCAGCTCGTACGTGTTCCCACGCCATTTTCACGACCGTCTCCACGCCAAGCAATAGGCGCGGTATCACGATGTCCATCTACTCATTTAGACTCACCTCTCTTTTGCATGCATTACCATTAGTCACACGAGCTGTCGAAGCAGCTGCGCCATATTCTGGCGCCCCATTTCCTGCGCCGCGAGAAGAAGGACGTGTTCAACACCAACGGTGGCAGCACTTCCAAGGCGGAGGGAGAGCTGTCGTCGGCTTCGCCCTCTTCATCGTCGGAGGAAAGGCAGCAGCAGGCGCTTACCACTCGAATGAACGACTTCATCGTGTGGCTCAGTCTCAGTCCGGTCCGTCAGAGCGCACACGTCCCTTGACAAACGACGTCGTTCTATTTGCCTCCCGCTCACCCACAACACCCACTTAATTGGGTGCGTGGCGCAACTTAACAGGTTCAGGAGAAGCTCTATCGCAGCTTCCTTGCATCGGACCAAGTCAAAAACGTGCTGGCCACGACCAAGAACGTGCTCGAGGGTTTGGTCCTGCTGAAAAAGCTCTGCGACCACCCTCGTCTTCTCACCGCCAAGAACGCTGAAGCCGTGGACGCCGAGCTGCTGGCCACATGGTGCGTACCCCCTCTCACTCCCCGCACGCACGCACGCACGCACGCAATGCAAAGCGCTAAGCTTCCTCTCTGATGCAGTGGCTTCAAGGATTGGCTTCGCGACAAGGAAGCGGATGACGACGACATCAGCGAGAAGCCCAAGAGGGCGGCCAAGCGGCGTTACACTCGCGCAACAAGCGATGACGAAGACGATGCAGCGGAGGAAAGCGAAAGCTCAGATGATGATGAAGAAGAAGAACAGGTCGACCATCTACCCGTGACGCGTCAGGTGGCTAAGCGGAGGCAGCTCATCAAGGCGAAGACCGAAATCTCAGGGGGCCAGCGTCTCGCGGTCGACGAATTCAACACTCGGCTGCCGCACGAGGTCAAGCTGCGAATCTTCGGGTTCGCGTGCTGTCTGAACGACGTGGAGGAGGTGTCCAGGCTGATGCTGGTCTGCAGCCACTGGAGGCAGGTGGCCAGCGACGACGCTCTGTGGTTCCCCCTGTGTCGGCATCAGTCCTTCATCGACGCGCGAGGCCGCGACCTCCAGGCCACCGCGCTGGCTAATGCCGAAAGGCGGGAGGCCCAACGTGCCAAGGAGGAGGCTCGCGAGGCCCGCCGGATGGCCTACACCATCCACCCGACGCCCGACTATGCCGATGCCTATGACGAGTCCGAGAGCGACGCTGACGATTACGATGATGAGGGCGCAACCGACGAGGGCGCAAGGGCCGAGGGCGTCCCTAAGGGGAATGAGATGCCGATTCCGCCCAACGACGCCAGCTGGCGCGAGTGCTTCCTGCGCAAGCGGCGGGAGAACTTGCACCGGATCTCGGCCAAGCTGGTCTTCCTCATGCGGCTCCTGCCCAAGCTGCGCGAGGAGGGCAGCCGCGTGCTGGTCTTCTCGCAGTCACGCAAGATGCTCAACATCATCGAACTGTTGCTCCGCGAGGGCGACTACTCGTTCCTGCGCATCGACGGTTCTATCTCCAAGTCCGACGAGCGCCAGCGTCGGGTGGAGCTCTTCAACGCCGACCCAAGTTATTTCTGCTTCCTCCTCACCACCGTGGTGGGCGGCATTGGACTCAATCTCACCGGCGCCGATCGCGTAGTGATCGTCGATCCCTCTTGGAATCCTACGCACGACAACCAGGTACGAATCACCATCACCACCACACGCACGCTTGCACACACACACACACACGACTTCACTACGTTTCTCATAGATCTATATCTATATGTATGGACTCTGTGGGCGACTATACACATTTATCAGGCGGTCTGCAGGGCATTCCGCTTGGGCCAGAAGAAGAACGTGATCGTGTATCGCCTCATCACTTGCGGCACCATCGAAGAGAAGATCTACCGACGCCAAGTGTACGTTTCCTGCGATCTTCAGCACCTGTGTGCGTGCTGCCCACTCGTGCATTGGCCACGTGTGCAGGTTCAAGGGAGCGATCGTCCAGAGTACAATGACGCAGAAGTCGTCTCTGCGGTACTTCTCACGGGAGGAGCTGGCCGACCTCTTCCACCTGGGCGACCCGCGCGTGGCCCAGACCCAGAAGGACCTCCACGCCCTCCACGCCCACGAGCGAGTCACCGACGAGTACACCAACCGGCACATCCAGTACCTGCATGAGATCGGTGGTGTGCACGGCATCAGCGACCACGACCTCCTTTTCAGCAAGACCCAGGCCGTCGAGTCCTCGGCCGTCGCCAAGCAGCAGGCCAAAGCGTGCGCCCTTCTCTCACGCGTCTGCTCCCTCGATGCACATCTAACCACTAACCACTGTGTGGCGCTCGTCATTCCCCTAGTGCTGCACGACATCTTAAGAACGACGAGGGTGACGATGAAGGAGCGTGTGAACTCGTGAAGGGCGGCAACCGACAACTTGGCGGCGCGGACGATGGCCTGGGCGAGGCCGCGCACACCCAGCCAAGCCAATCAAGAGCGAGAGGAAGAGGAGGAGAAGAAGAGAAGGAGCGGGAGATGGTGACCGGGAGCGCGCCTGCGAGGGGCAGAAGGCCGCGCGAATCAATAGTCGACACGGCGCTCAACGCCTTTACGCCGCCGGTGACAGTCTACTCGCGGGTGATCGAGAAGACCCGCATGCGCAAGCTGACAGCCTCGCCTGCATCGTCGTCGTCTACACTCACCACGGCCACGCCCCAGTTGCGCAAGACTGCCGCCTCTTCTTCTATCATTATACCCGGGGCCTCATCTTCACTGCGGAGGAGGGAGGACAAGGAGAACAATAAGCTGCGGGCGAACGCCACGTGACTGAATAAATGTGTGTAGCAACTGAGTGGGCGTTTATGGCTGGTAGCTGGCCAAACAGGTGTTTGTAAGCCTTATGACAAGTAGTGAATTTTTGTTTTAGGTGTTTTTGGTGAGTATTCCTGGTTCTGTGGTAGCTGCAAACAGTAGAAAACCACAGCAAGAACCCTAAGTTTTATTTTTTCTAAAACTGTTTTTTCATTTTCTGCTGCAGCAAAACAATAATGGACACCATCAGCTGGCTCATGGACCACCATTTAGGCAATCTTGAGCATGTGCTTGTAGCTGCTGGGTTCACTTATGTGCTTCTCTGACCAAGGGAGAAGGTTGAGGAGCGGGTGGAACAAAAGAAGAAAAAAAAAGAGTCAGGGAATGGGTACCAATGTAGGTCCCCTGGATGAAAGTGAGATTGTAGCCACCAGGAGATATCCTCTTCCACAGACCAAAGACACAGTGCTCTGGCCAGCCATCCAGGCTCTGGGCTGTAGCTCCAGGCACTCCTGAGGTGAAGAAGGCCTTGTCCTTTCTCTTGAGTAGGTGGATGAAATGTATTGCCAACAGCTCTCTAGGCACCTTGCTGATGTTAGCCTTCTTCTCCTCTGTGGGCCAGTTCTCCTCCTCCTCCTCCTCTTCTCTACTTTCTCTCTCTCTCTCTCTCTATGTGGCTGGTGCACTTTGGGTTTCTAATTTTATGCAGGATTGTGGTTCATGTGCCTTTTGTTTTTTCATTGGTAGAAATCAAACCCTGCAGCAGCACCTTTAAGGTGGCCAGGATTGCAGTGTGAAAATAGCCTTTACATGAGGAAATGGAATTGTTCATGGAAAAGTTTATTACACTTAGATACTCAACCACCAGCTCCCCAAGCACTAGTCACACCAACACACTCTGCATGAACCCACATGTAAGTTACTCTACAGTTGCTCTACAATTGATGCCATGAATCAAGTCTAACACTTATAACAGGGATGTTGTACTACTGCACACACATGGTGCAAAATGCTATAAGGGCAGTGCATTGAGAAATCCCAAGGTGTTGTATGAAGATTTGATATCCTGTAGTGTATACTATTTTGAAGCTGAGCTATTAATCTACCTAACTTAATGTGTTTGAGGTGGATAGGATGAGGTACAAGCAAGAAATTTTTATCCAGAACACTGGTGGTGGTGTTGGTGGTGCAGGAGAATAACAATAAACAACAACAACAACAAACAACAAGGGAAATGTATCTCTCTCTCTCTCTTGTTGACACATACACTCTCATTCCTTTGAGCTGGCCAACCTCTTGCCCTTCTTCTTCTCATAGAGTTTATGTTTCTTTTCTGTGCACTTCTGCTTTTCCTCCTTCTCTCTGTTCCTCTTTCCTTTAGGAGCAACAATCTCCCTTTTGGCCCTGTCCTCCACAAGAGCAGGGTACTTCTCTGTGGCAGTGGTGAAGAGCATCTCCTCATCCTTGCTGTGGGGGTAGCCCTTGTAGGTGAGGGTTAGGGTTAGGGTTAGGGTTAGGGTTAGGGTTTAGGGTTAGGGTTAGGGTTAGGGTTAGGGTTAGGGTT
>CACVKS010000895.1:0-13156 GCA_902749335.1 Acanthamoeba triangularis
AACCCACTGACACCGCTGCGCAGACGACATCAAGCTGTCGGCGTCGTTCGTGGCGGAGGGCAAGGAGTGGACCAACATGGGCGTCCACGGTCGCGTCGTGTTTGGCTTCTCCAGCCGTGACAACGTGCCCCGCTACACCCGTACGCTCAACAACTCTCACCCCCCCTCTCCCCTCTCTGCCTTGTGGCCCTAGCGCGGCTGACACTGACCCTTTGGGGAACCAGCCGAGCGTCTGACCCGCAGCGCGAGTCTGTCGAAGAAGCAGGTACGACCTCCTTCTTCCTCGAGAATTGCCTTTCATTGGGTGATGACGAAGAGGAGAAGGAAGAGGATGGCTCATCTTTCTTTGCCGTGGTCCAGCTCGAGAATGTTGAGCTGCGGTTGCTAGATTACGAAGCCACACCCGAGGGTGGCGTATGGACCAAGACTAGCAACTTCGTCTTCAACTATTCTTTCATCAACGACGGCCAGACCGCCACCGAGCTGGCGTGGGGCGACCAGCTCTTCCTCTCCACCACACCGGACTTTACCGGTACACATCGCACACCGCCTAAGGCGTACACTCCCGCTACTTGAAGTGTCATAACGCCACCACAACCAAACCCATCACAGGGATTATTGGCGGTGGGTGGTTCATGGACGAGATCTTCATCGGAACCGACTTTGTAGCGGACGAGCCCTACGAACAAACGATATCAGGCAGCCTCTCACTGGACGCATCGGGCACCTACTACTTGATTATTCAGCTCGCCAGCTATGGCGTGATGCCCACGGTGAACCTTAACGACACCATCGGCATCTTCGAGTTCACCATCCCGCCCGAAGGCGCCGACCTACAGATCACCAGCATTGGTAAGCGTCCGCCACACCAACTTTGCACACTCACACGCACCACCGCACACAACCTGACGATTGCTCGGGCTCGTCCCTGTGTCGCGTGTGTCGTGTGTGTGTCGTGTGTGTGTCGTGTGTGTCGTGTGTGTCGTGTGTGTCGTGTTTGTCGCGTGGTGCACAGACCTGTTCCCCAACCCGGTTCCGTTGGACGGGACGTTCGAAGTGGAGTACTCTGTGTACAACTTGGGCGAGGTGGTCACCGACACCAACGCCTGGTACGACGATGTCTACATATTCCCGGCATCGCGTAGGCTCCCCCTCCACCCAGTCCCTCTTTTCTCAGCTGTCACCTCCACACTGCGATACCGCAGCTCACTATCTCTCCTCCCCCACCAGTTCCCCCCGAGGAGCGCGTGCTGGGCCAATCCTACGTCAAGTGGACCGATGGTACACCCTCTTCAAGCCTCCCCCACCAACCCGCTTTCTCTCGCGCCGGTCGCTCACCCCATTGCGCGCGGGGCAACAGCCGCCGAGATCATTGACTCTGGCTTGGAGCCCGGGGATGGCTACACGCACAGTTTCACGATCGACCCGAACGCTATCAGCCTCTCGCGCGGCGAGTACTACCTGGTTATTTTCACCAACCACATCATTGAGGGCGAAATCCCCCGCGCCACCGAGGAGTCGAACCGCGACAACAACATGGCCGTGATCCACTTCTGGGTACATCTCTTCTTCTTCTTGGCTTGAGCCGGCGCCGGTTTGCACACCTGGCTGGGCTAACGTGACGTTGGTGGCGTTTTTGTATGTCGTGCCACGACCACAATAACTCGCACAGTTCGGTGACCCTTTGGTCTCTGCCTCGCCCTCGCCCTCGTGGCAACCTGAGCCGTCGCCCTCGTCCTCGCCCTCATCGTCGCCCTCGTCGTCGCCTTCGCCCTCGTCGTCGCCCTCGTCGTCGCCTTCGCCCTCGTCGTCGCCTTCGTCCTCGTCGTCGCCCTCGTCGTCGCCCTCGTCGTCGCCTTCGCCCTCATCCTTTGCCGCGTCGCCCTCGTCGTCGCCCGCGGCGTCACCCATATCTACGCCCTCTTCTTCCCCGGCGGCCTCTGCCTCGCCTGCTGCCTCGAGCACGCCCACCGTGACGCCCACCGTGACCCCCACCGTGACCCCCACCGTGACGCCCACGCCGACGGTCATCCCCACGGGCACGCCTGGGAAGGGCCGCACGGTCATCAACTTCAACTTCAAAGACATGATCCCGGCCGGCTTCTACGACTGCCGCAGCTGCTCGCGTAAGTGAGCGGAGCGCCGATCTCCTGTCTCTCTTTCTCTTTCAAGATCTTCTCGGTCGCGCTTCAACGTCCGGCCTTGCTCCACTCCCCCCGGCTACTATTCTTACACGATGTCTCACCTTGTTGTGGCCATTGCGGGTCGGCAGTCAACAATACAACTCTCATCTATCATCTTTGGTCCGAGTCGTTTCAGGTACGCAGTCGTCACTCGGCGTTGGTGCCGCCGCCCTTGGCCTGCCACTCCGCGTTGGTCTTGAACTCCTGCTCCAGTCGTTCTCGTGCCCTGCACACGCCACACAAGCCACAGCAACGTTGCTGAGCGAGTGGTATTGGTGTGGTGCGATTGTGTGTGGTTGTCCCTTTTACCTGAAGACCTTGGACTGCAGATAGAAGGACCCGCCATTGGCAGGGTCGTTCGACTTGAACAGCTGTTCGTATCGCTGCATGCACAAGGGCAACGAGTCAGTTTGTAGCCGTTGTGTGCCGGTGTGTCGTGTGTGCCGTGTGTGCCGTGTGTGCCGTGTGTGCTGTCGTGTGTGTTTCTACCTTGGTGACGTCCTTTAGTTCGTAGGGCGGCCGCAGGCCCAATATTTTCTGCGCCTCCGCCAGCGAGAGGCCTGCCCCGGTCTGCTTCGCCTCTGCTCCGGCCAAGCCGACAAGCATTAGAAAAACTTGAATTTGATTATTGAAATGATTAAACTAAATTATGCACAGGGTGTGACGCACTGAGGCCGGCTTGTCGCCAGGCATCGAGGAAGGCCTTCCCGAACACTTGCGAGCCCACGCCCAGGATGTTCAAGAGCAGTCGCACCACCTGCAACCCCCCCCCCCGGAATTTGATTTTCGATTAAATCAACGGGGCCAGTGATGTGATCCCTGCACCACTGCAGGTGCGAAACCGGGGCCAGTTCCAAGACGAAGGCGTGGATGGGTGAGGTACCATGTTAGATCTGGGCTGTGTTAAAAAAAGAAAATAAAAACCAAAACATTTTCTTTGTATTTTGAGATTTTTATTTTTATTATTTATTCTGTGTACCACGGTCAGGGAAGCGAAGAGACAAGGGCCGCGGGGAGGAAGGCCGGGAAGGAGCCGGGCTCGGCGCCTCCCATCTCAACCACCTGCACCTGAGCATCACCGGCGGCGGCCATGAGGTAGGCCGGCTTCTTGCCGTCGGCCTCGGCTTCGGCCTCTGGTGATGTCGTGGTCTCGTCGTCCTCCGCCTGCCAGTAGCTCTCTGAATAGTCCAAGAGGATCTGCTTGCCCTGTGTTGTTGGTGATTGTCCATGGTTGGTGGTGAGATGAGCCAAGCACTGTCGCCGGCGCACACCGTGATCGAGGGTGAGCAAGCAAAGGGCTAGTAGTACCTTGGGGATGAACTGGGTGGCGGTGATGATGGCCTGCTCAGCGCCCCGGTCGAAGAAGCACTGCAGCTCGGCGTTGGCGTACCGCGCAGAGTGGTTGATCATGCCTGTCTCGAGGAGCGGCGAGTGTGAGATGAGGGCCATGGCCTTTAAGGGGAGGGGGGGGGAAGAACGCACCTCCGAGGTTGCGGTAGTGCGTGCCGTCAAGCACCATGCCCTCCACGCCCGACACGACCGCGTACGCCCGATTCTTGATGGTCCCTGCTCGCGCGAGAGGAATGTCAGCTACGAGGTCTGGCGTTGGAGAAGTGGGGGAGGGTACACCGCGCCGCACCTTCAGCGCTCAAGCGCCCACCATAACGGCAGATGTAGCTGCCGGGCTCGTAGTCCTTCCCTGCAAAGACGCCATATCCCACGCTCGCGTCGATCTCAGCCAAGATGAGGTTTTCGTCACCCGTGCTTGCTTCTATGTCCTTCATATACTTCTTCCTGTTGTAGTTGTGTGTGTGTGTGTGTGTGTGTGTGTGTGTGTGTGTGTGTGTGTGTGTGTGTGTGTGTGTGTGTGTGTGTGTGTGATAAGCTTCTACCTCCACGCGAATGGTAAATAATAACAACAACAACATTTAAGACGATCGCTGAGCGCACCTGAACTCGATATCGGTTTCGCCAATGCCGAAGCCGCTGAACATGAGCTCTTCGATGTACTTGTGTCCGCATATGGGGAGCGCGCAGTAAGTGACCTTGAGTCGCTCCTCGAGTTGTGCGACGGGCCACTGGGCCACGCTCTCGTGGGCCTTGTCATAGACCGTGATCGATCGCGGGATGAGATGTGACGGCATGTGTGGCACCATTCCCAGCATTCGCGCATAGTCTTATCACACCACACACACCGCACACACCACACACACACACACACATATAGAGAGAGTGAGGCACTCACTAGCGACATGGTACCACACGGGGACAAGAGCGCACCGAGCGGAGTCGCAGAGAATGCGTCGGTCAGGTCGATGTCGGCGTTGTATTCGGCGAGCAACATCGTCAGCATCGGTCTGCTCTCGATGAAAATACTGTAGTGCAGTGGTGTGAACCCTGGCCGGTGGCGATATACCAGTGAGCCAACCGGTGGTGCAGGCAGACCCTCGAGAGGCGGAGAGAGTGCCGAGACTGTGTGTGTGTACCGGTGATGATGTCGTTTTTGTTGAGGTCGAGGGGAACGCCCTTGTCCCTGGACTCGCGGATCAGCATCTGCACGACGTCCGTGTTCCGCGTCATCACGGCGTAGTGCAGAATCGACTTGTTGTTCTCCTCCAGGGGCTCGCCGGGTCGAAGCGAAAGCTCCTTCTGCACCTGGACGTACACCGCCTCCAGATCGCCGGCGAGCACCACCTGCTGCAGCGTCGTCTGGTACTCTCCCGACGTCTGCCGCCAGAAAGGAGTGAGGAAGAAGCACAACGTCCGCTACTACTTAGCCAAAGAAATGCATAATCTTCCACCACACGTCTGCCAGCTGCTACAAGGGGAGTGCACCTCTTTGGCGGTCTTTCTTGCCTGAATCGAAAATCGCTTCCCGGCTCGCTCATCGAATTTCATGTGCGCCAGGTAGTGCGTCTGACCGGAGATCGGAAGCAGATGAGGAACTGAATTTGATTAAATGTGATTTTAATTTGAAATGATTACGAACCCTCCATGGGATGGGAGAAGGGCGATCTATTAACAGGGAGCAATCTCTCCCAAAATCACGTCCGAATCGTCGGAACCATCCCGATTCGTCCCAACAATCTGCCATCTGCAATTAAAGTGAATAAAAGAAAAGCAACTGTGGCTTTTGGTTTATTTCAAAAAGAAATGTGGGAAAAAATAAATTAATAAATAAAAAGGCGATTTATGTACAGTCGCCGACACAGCGCTGTGTCAGTGGACGGTTCGATCAGTCGTCGCGAAGACTGCCGCTGCTGCTGCTACTGGCGTGGCTGATGTCTTCGTGGTCCATTGTGTCGTCATCATCATCATCACCCTCCGTTCCCGGCACATGGCGATCGGAGACCACCTTGTGGAATACCTCCTCCAGGGCTGTGTTACGTGGTGTCGTGTGTCGTTGCGTCAGCGCTAGTGTTGCACAGGGTGGAAGCAAGAGAACTCGTACTGGTGTTGCTGATGCCCCAATCGGTGATGCCCACGTTGTTCTTGTTGGCGTCGATGTTGCGGAACACCTGGCTGAGGACCACCGACTTCTTGGGGAGGTAGAAGAGCACGGTGCCGCTGATGTTGCTGATCTCCTTGGCTCCGGGCACCAGCTGCTTCACGAATCTGTCCCCACCGAACAAACAAACGGCAGCGAAGCGAATCGTAAGTGAGGAGGGACTCGCGTCTGGCGGAGGTGAGCGCGTCGTACGCGATCGCCTGCGGTTTGTTGTCGTGGTCAGCGCAGGTAATGGTGAGCTTGAAGCCCTTGCCGAACCGCGACTTCAGCTCGGCCGAGGTGCCGACGGCGCGCACACGACCCTCCGCCATGATCACCTGTTATGCCACCATAGCATCAGTACATGTGCGTCGCAATAAAGAGAGAGAAACAAAGCGTACGATGCGGTTGCAGAGCGCCTCGGCTTCCTCCATGGAGTGCGTGGTGAGAATGAGAGCAGATTGCTTCTTTCGGGCACTGATGGCCGACCACAGCGCGCGCTTGGACTTCGGATCCAGTCCCCTGTGTTGCGCAACAAGAGAGGTTTCTTCCCGATAAGTAACAGTGCGGCGCCCTCACGTCAGGCCATCGATCGATTGATCGAAGGGGAAGGCGCGTACGTGCTGGGCTCGTCCAGGAGGATCAGCTTGGGATCGCCCATGAGAGCTAGTGGTAATAAATAAAGAATAAAATAGATAGGTAAGAAAATGACACCGTGATGGTGCTGGCGGGTTGGTGAGGGCACTACGTACACATGCCGACGGACAATCGACGCTTCATGCCGCCGGAGAAGGCGCGCACGGGCTTGTTTCGCACCTTGTAGAGGTTGAGCGACTCGAGCACCTCACGCACCTCCTTCTTGAGCGCCTTGCCGTGCATGCCCTTGAGGCGGCCATAGAATTGCAGGTGCTGCACGCATAACACACCGAGGACCACCCGCGGTCAGCACTGACCCCAAAAGACCGGGCGGAAGGCGCCTGGAGAAAGAGTCTGTACCTCAGTCGCCGTGAGACTGCCCCAGAGAATGTCGTGCTGCGGGCACACGCCTAGAGAACCACATTGAGTGAGCGGGTGAGCGGTCAAAGCAAGACCAAGAGTGGGAGTGTGTGTGTGCGTTACCGGTGAGCAGGTGGATGTAGGAGACGTCGCCCGGCAGCATGAAGTTGTACATGCACACTTGGCCGCTGGTGGGCTGAATGAGTCCGCAGATGATGCCCATGGTCGTCGTTTTGCCCTGCGCCTCGCGGTTAAGAGAGGATGAACTGACTATGAGGGACGTCGGGTTGGCATGTGTTCATACCGCTCCGTTGGGGCCGAGGAAGCCCACGCACTCGTTGGAGCCGATGACAAAGCTGGCGCCCTTGAGCGCACGCTCGGGCTTTCTCTTCTTGACCGACTTCCCGCACAGCCTGCATTGTGTGTGTGAGTGTGTGTGTGTGTGTGTGTGTGTGTGTGCCTTGACGATTAGGGCGCGTATTACTCGGTCGCAACGCGATGTGCGGCGGCGTACCGAGGAATGTAGCGCCACCAGGAAAACGGCGCGGCTTCCCAGAAGGGAACGTTATACTCCTTGGTCAGGTTCTGCACCTTCAACTGCAGAGCCGCAACGAAGGACAACGTGAGTACCCCACACGACAAAGAAAAAGAAAAAGAAAAAGAAAAGAATGAAGACTTCACGACAAAAGAACGAAGCGGAGGGAGAGGGTACAGGAAGGTTCTCGTCGGAGTGCGCCCGGCGGCTCTCGGCCTTGACGTCCTCGGGCTCGTGTCCGTCCTCGAGGTCGTTTTCTTCGGGGTTGCCGTGGCAGCAGCCGCAGCGTTCGATCAGGTGGCGCACGCCGGGCAGGCGCTTGAGCGGCGCGAGGAAGAAGAGCGGGTGCTTGGGCAGACCGTAGGTGCCCGGGAAGACCTGGTCCAGGTAGAGCGCGAGGACCAGCATGACGGCCCACTGGACCACCAGGAAGGCATAGATGTGCGCCATGTTGGCCGGGCCTTTGTCGATGTCGCCGCCCTTGAGTCCGGGTCCATTGTAGGAGACCTGGAGCACAGTGTGGCATATGGTATGACGTCGTGAGGCTCAATACTGGGATAATCACCGCATCGCACGCCACGCCACGACACACGTACCTCGCTAAGGAGCCATGAAATGCCACGCACGAGAGCGAACGACGGCACCACGGAGATACCATTCAGCGCTGTTGGCCATCCATCATAGAGTTTTGTTTTAGTGATTGTTCCTCGCTTGAGCGCTCGATCAAGACGCACCTGCCTCGCCGACGTCGTAGATGAGCGTCTGGATGGTGAATACAGCGACGAAGGTGATTCCCAGAATGTAGAAGTAACCAAAGGCTGCACATGACGTCCACGCCCGCCGCGGCGTTAGATGAGGTCTTCGATAACACCCGCGCATAGAGGAGCGCAAAGGAGCGTACTCGATGCGCTGCGTTCTCTCTGGAAGAAGACGGAAATAAGGAACGACATGGCCACCAGGGTGTGGCCCCAGATGAAGAACAAGATGAAGTAGACGCCAAAGTTGTTCACCGTGAAGAAACGGAATTCTACGCCCGACACGACACGCACCAAGGTGAGCTGGGTTCGGGAGTGAAGTGTATTAGGGGTGGCCACGTACGAAAGACAAGGCCGGCGATGATGAGGAACGCCGCCACGAAGCAGTAGAGGAGATAGCACCAAAAGTAGTTCACCAGCCAGTAGATCGGCATACGAAGGCCCATCTAGGGTCGACGACGCGGAGCAGCGGTTAATTACATTCGGTTGCGTGCTGCAGCCAATTGCGAACAAGAAGAGGTCTACGTCGTCGTACCATCTTCATCATCTCCCTGATTCTGTTTTCTTTTTCGTAGGCCAGGCCCTGCAGAAACGATGAAGTTATAAGTTTGGAGTTCGAGGCATTGTGAGAGGAGGAATGGAGTACCGAGAGGAACACGGGCAGGAGCTGGTGGAGGATGAGCGCGAAGAAGAGACCGCCCACCAAACTCGCAATGTCAAAGTCGTTGAAGTCGTCCTTCTGTGGCAATTTCTTCACGCCCACTACATCCGGCATCACGAAGTCAGCGTACCTGCGCACATGACACTACGCGGCTAAAGTGGGGACGTACGGAAATCGGCAACGATTTGGGGCGATGGGAGGAGAGAGGCGAAGGCCTGCGTGATGAGGCTCATGGCGCCGACGATGTCTCTTCCTCGCGAGATGGTGTAGTTGTAGTAGACTCCGAAGTCGAGCACCGAGTTGTCCACCGATACCTCATCGAACACGTACGCTGCGTGGCACGATGACGCGATCGAAAGTAAGGTGGCTGGCATCACCACCACCACCACCACCACCACCACAACCACAACAGGCGGTGGTGGACTACGTACCAGTGGTGTAGCGTGCGCCCTTGCCGGTGGCGTCGTAGAGGATGCGATTGATGTCTGCCACGCTGTTCTGCTGAACGATCGAGTAGTTGTACGGCACTGACGGAACGAGGTCCAGATCCTTCAGGTATATCTCTGAGTCCGAGTACTTGGGGAACTGCACTCCACAACAAACGAATGTGAGCTCAGTTTCTTTTGCGTGGCTGCTAACCCGTCACTGGAATTGGCGGCGAGTTGTGTCGTGTGTGGTGTGTGTGTGTGTGTGTGTGTGTGAGAGAGAGAGAGAGAGAGAGAGAACCTTGATGGACACTGTGCGGTTGGTTAGGGCAATGGCTCCGAGTAGGCCCGATCCTGTGCCGTAGGGGTCGAACTGGCCGATGTCCACCTCGCCCACCATGCCCGCGTCCGTGTAAAGGATCTCGGCCGAGGCTGGCCGATAGTCGCCCTCGGCCGGCCTGCTCAAGCTGCACAAGTGCCATTCATGTTGATGTGAGCATTTGAGGTTTGTGTGGGCGGAGAGCAAGAGCAAGAGCAAGAGCACATACATGAGGAAAGGCGCCTGGTTCTTGGGGTCCCGATAGGCAACGCTGTCGTTGTCCACGAGCGCGGAAATCCATTGTTGCAGCAAGAACAAGATGAGCATCTGTGGAGGGGTAGTGGAGCGAGCTCCATGGTCAGTACATGAGAAAAAGGTTCTGGCATTGTTATTCAGGCTTCGGGCACTTGATTTTATCGGCCTAAATAAAATTAAGCACAAACAATAAAAATCACCAAATAAAGAAAAACAAATAAAACGGAAAAAAACAGAGTCTGGGCGTGTACGAGGATGATAGGCGTGAGAATTTGGCAGGTGTTGGTGCCGTAGTTTCGCTTCTGGGCAATGGCACTCTTGGCCAGCAGCGCCCAGCACTGGCTCCGGTAGGAGAGGCGCTTCTTGATCGCCCGTCGCAGCTCATGGTCGCCCAAGCGCGCCAAGTCCACTCCGTCGTCCTCCACCACTGTGCCCTTGCCCATCCTGCCACATCAGCACCACAGAAAAAAAAAAAAATACTCAGAGGTTAGAGGCGAGCAAGAAGCTGGGTTGGTGGTTGCAAGGGGTGACACCTGTGTCAGCAGGCCAAGGTGAGGGTTTCTTCGTGTGCCAAGGTTCTGTTCGACAACAGACTGATGATGCGACACAGACACGAAGGTTGTTGCTGATTCAAATACACCTCGGGCGGGTTGAGAGACAAGGATACTCGTACTTGCGTCCTTGCGGAGTTGCTTATCCTGCCGAATATCTGGCATTCCAGATCGGGATTTCTTTTATTGGACGTTAAGTCGGAAGATAAATGTATAACCCGAGGGACAACTGAAAATTCAGACTAACTACGAATCGGCAAAGAGCCAATACCCCCGACCAGCTGCACAGTCTGAGGTCCCACACCAACAAGCTCGTCCTCGTCTTGCGTTTTAGTTCTGAAAGACCACCAACAAGTCGCAGCACCTCACTAGGCGCAAGGGGGTACCAACCAGACCGAAAGACTCCACCAGCGGCACCGCGTTTCTGCACAGCATGCCGAAGACCACCGCCTCCGCTGCGTGGATCACCCAGTTCGGTCTGCTGATGTGGAAGAACTGGACCCTCTCCGTACAACTCCTCGCCACCCCCCTCTTTTTCATGGCCACAATTCATTTATCTAAAATAGGACAAAATAATAATTTTGTTGCACAAAACAAAAAGAGAAAGAAGAGGCCCACTATGACGTGGCACAATGTTGATGATTGTGGTGTTGGTGTCCACAGAAACGAGGGTACAAGATCATGGTCATGCAGATCTTGTCGCCGTTCTTCTTCATCCTGGCTCTCTACGTCATGAACGAGGTCCTCAGCAAAACCTCCAAGGAAAACCTCTACGATGACCGTACAGCTGCTTTCTCTCAACCCCCACAAGCATGACCTGGAGTGTCACTCACTCCCTCTCGAAACAGAGCCCACTCCGGAGCCGGAGCGCGTGGGCCAGATTCCTCGGTGCATTGTGGGCAGCAACAAGGGTGCGCACAACGCCTTCCATCGCTTGCTAAACATCACGTGTCTACCTTGACTTTAGTGATCACCTCACCTTCTTATCTCCCGTCATACAGATCGTTGTTGGACGATCGCCTACGCTCCACGGAGTACCAACAGCACGAGCATAGTGGAAACATTAATAGCAGGCGTACGTTGGTGCCAGCGTTCCGCAAGAGTGCAAGTGTTGTTGCTTATTATGTTCATCATGACCAATGGCATATGTGCAGATACGAGCAGACAGTGACTTACCAGAAGATGAAGTGATCGGGTTCGACACCGAGGACGAGCTTGACGACTTTGTCTACAACAACCCAAATACCACTCAAGGAGGTACGCCATTTAATGCGATGGTGAGGCACAATCACTCGGGAGACTGACGCGCCGCATGCCCGCACACGACACACACAACACATACAGGTTATTTGTTCAATGTCTCGCAAGTGGGCGGCAACACGGTCGTGGGCTTCACGCTGCTGACCAACCAGACCAACCAGATGCGCTACGGCAAGGTCATCAAATATGCCACCTACGTCCAAGTGCCGATGATGGTCGCCCTGCAGCGACAGCTATGTACGCTGCCAACTACTCGTGTGCCCTGGTGCGTGCGCGCCGACTCCAACTTACGTCCTCGTTCGGCGTGAACAGTCAAGTACGCAACGAACAATCCCGACTTCGTCTTCTCCGTGGACGCCATCGAATTCGCTCGCCCCCCGCCCGAGACGCTCAACAGTACGCGCCATCATCTCGTGTACCCGACACACATAACACGGGTTGGCTCTTCCGTGCATATACCGTTATTCACTGACACCGGTTCATTCACGCGCGGCCAGTCATCGGCAGGGCTGGGTCGACCTTCTTCTTCGGGTGCCTCATGTTCAACTTCGGTACGTGCCAATCCTCGTTGAGTGAATGCTCAACGCGGCGCAATTCTGTTCTCTGCCGCTGCTGCTGGTGGTTGCTAACATATGAGTAACGTGTGCGCGAGCAGTGATGGCGCTGGTGCAAATCAGTACTGAACGGGAACTGCGACTCCGTGCGACCCTCAACCTCATGGGCCTGCGGGTACGCGTTGCTTCAAACGCATCCCCTCCGCACCACCATGCAAGTGTTCTCACGTGGTGGCCCACGCGCACGAAACGACGCACGCGTACAGGACTCTGTCTACTGGTCGACGTGGATGATCACCTACATCTTCTTCGGGACGTGGACGGTGCTCCTGCTGTGCGCCTTCGGTGCCGCGTTCCAGTTCGATTTCTTCCTGGACAACAACTTCGGGACCTACTTCATCCTGCTCGAGCTCTTCGCCCTGTCGCTCGTCCCCCTGTCTTTCCTCACCTCCACCCTCCTCAAGAAGTCCAGCTCTGCCAGTACGCTTCACCGCACGCGCACGATCGCACTCGCACGACCGCGCAAGCAAACACTGGCCAGAGCTTGCTAACCCGCCGTCGTGCGCCGCGCAGTCAGTATGGGCTTCTTTGTGTTCGTGATCGGTTTCTTCTTCCAGCTCACCGCCGTGTTCCTCTACGACGATGACGCCGGGAGCGGCACCATGATTGGCCAGGTACGCCACGCCATGCACGCGTGGACCCACTTAACACAGCACTGCTGAGTTGTCGGCTGACACACCTTTGTCTGCGGTCCCGCAGTACATTCTCGCGTGGTTCTCGCCGGTGATGCTGGCCAAGGGCCTCAACGACATTGGCGACGCCCAGCCGGGCTACTCCTTCGGCGACATCGTCGACAACACCGACAAGTGGCCGCTCATTCAGGTGCGTGCCGACCTCTTCTCATCGGCATAGGGGTAGTGGTCGAGCTGGTGCTGATGATGGCGGCGGCGGCGCTTGTGCGTTAACAGTTGTACGTGTGGATGGTGCTGGACTTCTTCCTGTACCTCGGCCTGGCGCTGTGGTTCGACAACGTGCTGCCCAACGAGCACGGCGTGCGTCGGCCCTGGTACTACTTCGTGACGCCGTCGTACTGGACCGGCAAAGTGTCTCCGCGCGCGCCCCAGCCCCATAGCGACACCCCGCCCGTACGTCCCTTTCACAGAACACGACACGCA
>CACVKS010000896.1:0-13148 GCA_902749335.1 Acanthamoeba triangularis
CCCTCTCCCACCGCAGCACCTCCGCTCTTGGCATTGCCAGTTGGTTACGCTACGCTGCCCCTCGATTCTAACCGCCACTATAGATCTACGTGTGGCGGGCGAAACGTTTGACCTTCAAGCACAGTCTCGAGTACTTTTGCACGCTTGCCAAACAGGACGCCACTCTCGAGGACGTGGCCAAGCAGCTCCTTGCCAACAAGGGTATGCAGAAGCCTCAACGGTCATATTTATGTTTTGTTTTATTTTCTTATTTATTTTAATTTAATTTAATTTAATTTAATTTAATTTAATTTAATTTAATTTAGTTTTGACATGGTTGGTAACCGCTGCCGCCAACAGAAACCTCAACAGAAGATGGGATGGTGCTGGAGGACCGTGAGGAGAAGCGCGACGCCGACGTGGATGATGAAGAAGACAAGGAGAGCGTCGTCAAGATCGAAGCCAAGCATAATAGCGATGATCAGGAAGAAGGCCAACTCGTGAGCGAGCCCGACAGTCGCGACGAGGACAATCGCGAGCGGAGGGAGAAGGAGGAGACTGACAGCAAACTGTCTACCCTGGAGGCAGGCGAAGTACCGACTCACCAGGTCAAGGAGGAGGAGGACGCCGACGAAAGAGATCGCGACGAAATGAAAAGAGAAGTGGGGGAGAAGCGGAAGGAGATGCCCGCCTCGCCACCAAAGGCACGTGACGGTGCCTCGTCCCCAGCGGTGAAGAAGAGGCGAGTCGCGAACAGCCCACTCCTCGCTACAACAACATCACCTGAGGCCAAATCGACAACGCCTGAGGAGTGACCAACCCGCCCGCCGCCAGCCCGACCATGTCTATCGCCCGTAGCGAGCATACACTCCAATAAAGATTCTTGCGTCAGGAAACCAGTTGTTCTTATTGATGATGCTACACAAGAGAAGCACACACGTCACCACTTGGTGCGGCCAAAGTTCTCGATGGTGCGCGACAGAGACTTGATCTCCATCTCGTACTGCTCGGCTTTGGCCCTCCACTGGGCCTCCTTGCTGGCCATCTGCTCCGACAAGGCGGTTGCCTCCTTCTCCCTGCTGCGGAGCTCCTGCCTGAGCCGCTTGATCTCGTTCTTGTCGTTGATGGCTCGCTCCACCTCCTCCAGCTTGTCCTTCTCCTTGTTGATCTGCATGTCGATCCGCTGCACTTTCTCCTTCTCGATGTCCTTCTTGAGCTGCTTGGCCTCTCGGTCCTTGTCGCGCAGCGCCTGCTCGAGGCGCTCCACCTTATCGCCGAGAGCGGTCAGCTCTTCGTCCTTCCTCTCAAGCAGCTCTCGCAGCTCGGCCACTCCTTTCCTCAGTTCCTGATTCTCGCCTTCCAGCTTCTTCCAGTCCAGCGCCGCCCTATCCGCCGAGCTTGTGTCCACGTTGTCACTGCCATCACCGCCGCCATCTTCCGCTGCATGCGGCGCCTTCTCGGCGGCGTCGCTTGGCTGGTCGTCCAGGGCGATCCCCATGTCGGACATGATGTTGGCGACGTTGTTCATTCGCCGATTCCGCTCCTTCTTCTTCTCGAGCTCGACCTTCAGTTGCAGAATGTGGCGGTCCTTGCTCTCGATGTCCTTTTTGGCCTTGTCGAGCATCCCCGCCAGCTGCTTTTCCACGTGCCTCAGCCGGGCGTTCTCTCGCTTGAGTTCGACTTGTTTAGAATCAATCTCCCAGCCGCCGTCATCGCCATCGCTCTGCACAATACCATTACTATTAGCGGTGATGATGATGATCACCACATGGGGCACTCGAATGAAACATAAATATATATAGAGCTCGGTCAGTGGACACTGAAGAAGAAAGCGAAAGCGCACGTCTGTCCCGGATCCGGAGAAGTCGCTTTCGGACATGTCAGTATCAGCGGTCATATCCGTATCGGTCTCCGAGTACTCGGCTTCACTGTCCGTAACAAGCTCGTACTCGCTCTGTCATGGCCACACCGCAAGGGAGAACATACAGATGAGGCTTAACGCCAGCTCAAGAAGTCTAATGTTTGACGTACGCCGACAAGGGAAGCCATCGAGCTCAGCTGGCGAGGGGCGCCGCCGGAGTCGGCCCTAGGGCGAGAGACAGGAGGAGCCGAAGGCGAGTCCACGTGCGGAGCAGCAACTTGGATGAGCGTGCCTCTGGATCACACGCAGAGAGAGAGAGAGAGAGAGGAGAAGGGGAGAAGGACGAAGGCTAAGAACAACTTACTGTCAACCCCGAGAGCTGAGGCATGAGGCTCGTACTTGCGCACTAGCTTCTTGTCATTCACCTTGAGCCATTCCGATTTGAATTGTACCTAAGTAGTGCATCCATCACACAGGAACATAGGCGTGCGCGTGAGGCAACCACTCGATGCCTGAGAAGAGCAGGCACAGCAACTAGTACTACAACGTACAGTAAGGACTGCCTCCTTGGATTCGCCCTTCTTTGTGCCGCCCATCTTGACCTTGTACTCCTTGGAGACCTGCCAAAGCGTTCACACCGCGGTGAGAATAGGCCATGCCCTACCGTGATCTGGGTCTGCGGGGAGCGGAGGGGAGGCGCACGTTGGTGCCGTCGGCGGCGTACTCGGCGAGGTCAATCGCGACCTTGCCCAGCGAAGAGCTCTTACCCTATTTGTTATGAAAATGAACAACACTTCAGGCGCCGCACACACACACACACACACGATGATCAGGAGCAAAGGAGGATAAGCTCTACCTCTCGCTTGATGGAGAGAAGAAGGCTCTTCTTGTCGAACTGAGGGCCTGCGCCATTGTTTGCGAGCTTGACCGGCGAGCTGGCCGCTGCGGTCTTGGCCGGCGAGGTCCCCAAGACCGCCGCTGGCACAGCACTCGGGGTCGTGAGGGGGGAAGAGGAGGAAGAGGAGGAAGAGGAAGAGGAAGGAGAGAAGTGGGCAGCCATGGTGACCTCGATCCAGATGGATTCGCCCCACATCACCACACCACCAGTCGATCGAATGTGCTTGGTCTCTCCTCTGTTCTGTCGCTTGCGGCCGCGCTTCCACGCCACGTAGATGGGCCGATCGTTGGCAGACGAGGGCAGCCCGACGATCAACTTGAGGAGAATATTGAATCGCACCTTGACCGCATCTGCGGGAGGTGGAGATGAGAGTCCCTTGATGGCGCTGCCCTTCTTGCTCCTCCCGAGGAGAGAACTGATGGAGTGGCTCCTCTTTAGACGGCGCCCGCCGCTTTCCTCAACTTCCTCATCCGAAGATGTTGAGGAACTGCTGGAAGAAGAGTGATCGGTGTCCTCGTCGCTGCTATCATCGTCGCTGTCCTCGCCCCCCGTCTTCTTTTTTTTCGTCTTTTTCTTCTTCCTCTTCACTTCCTTGTCCTTCTCTCTCCTGAGCATCTTGGCCATGAACTCCTTGTCCTTTTCCTTCTCCTCGCTCGCCCCAATCTGCGACCCCGAACGTTTGGCGATGAAGCTCATGTCCTCTCTTTCTCTCTCTCTCTCTCGCACGAGGTAGCCACAAGCCTTCTTGACCAAATCTTCGCTCTGATCTCTCATGAGGCCAAAACGCCAGAAAGCCGGAAATTGCCTGGCAACGCTCCATCCGAGGAAAAGGCCGATTTGTACAATCTTGTCTTGTTTGCAGTTCTGCTTCTTTTCGCCTCGCGGGCAACAGGCTTTAGGCCTTGAGGTTTTCGGTGGGGAAGCCGACGCCACCGACCTGCGTGGTGTTGAGCCCGTTGGCCGACTCCTTGTTGGTGTACCTCCGGCGCATGAACTCAGCGATGGTTATCGGCTCCTTGAACTCCCTAGATCCATCCAAAGATACAGCATTCACATATATCAGGGAGAATGGCGACACCTAGTATCAGCACGCAACAGCAGTTGGCGCGCACCAGTAGGGGGGGTCAAGGGCAGGGCTGTTGAGCTTGACCGTGTCCAATACAGCGTCTGGCCGACCGCGGCAAAGATAGACCAACGAGTATCGCTCCTGCCCCACCAACTCAGCCGGTGGTGGGTTTACCTGAACGCACGCGTATAGGTAGCAGCACCCATCGTTAGGTTATTGATGATAGCCAGAGTTAGGGGAATCAGAAAGGGGGTTGGCTGGGCATGAACCCGGTGGATAACGGCACGGTAGTAGTACATGGTGAGCCGTTCCATCATTTCACCGCAGAAGACAATCATCTCGTTTCTCGTCGTGGAGAGCGGCTCGGCTAGATTGGTGGTCGGAGGGAATCAATGGCCATTAGTATGAGGAGCCAGCTACCATTCAATTTTGACCGGTAAAGAAAGGGGACATTGAAAGCTCCGTACCATCGATCCACTCGAAATTGTCCGGGTGAAGCATTTGCAGTTGGGGCACCGTTGTCACGGGGATGATGGTGAGGAGTCCAATGTCGGTGTGCACCTTGCTACATATATATATATACAATACAAGGGTTAGGATCACTGAGTGCATGAGTACGTGTCATCCAAAGGAAGAGTAGGGATTGGTCGAGTTTGGAATACCAGGGCTCATCGTCGGGCAGGCACGGTTTGTTCTTGTAGCGGAAGTAGCGGAAAAGAGTGCTGCCGTAGAACGTGTCCGCCTCCTTCTCTTTGCGCTCCTCCAAGTCCAAGAGATTGATCAAGTGTTCCGCATCAACCTTGATTCCCTCTGCCATCACCTTGAAGCATTCTGCACCAGTGGTTACGGCACCAGCACCGGATCAGTCACAGAATTGTGAAGAAAGGGCTCTGTTAGAAGGGGGTAAGGAGACCTTTGGTGATGCGCAGCATGAGGTCATAGTACTCGAGCGCCACCTCCTTGAAGTTGTCCGGCTGGCTTGGCCACACTTCGGCTGGACTCTTGGTATATCGCATCTGATCACCAGAGACAAAGTGTCTTAAAACAGGCGAATAGAAAGAAGGCAACGGAGGAGTGGTGTACCTGGTAGAACTCTTTGATGTGCGGCATGTTGACGTACCCGATGTCGCGCTGTTCGCGCATCGCGTGATGTTTCTTGGACTCACCGGCAAAGAACTGTCGCGCCACCTCGTACGACGACTTGATTGGACCTGGGACAAACCAAGAGAGTGAGACAAGCACGCTCCGCAATGTTTAACCCAGGTTTATTGATTATATTTATTGACAAATAAATATAATCAATATAAACACCTGCATGATAATGATAAATTTAAATAATAAATAAATAAATAAATACATTATAATTAAATTTGACCATACAGGAAGAGTATAATATTATTATTATTATTGATTAAAAAATACACGAACAAAAACCTGGCCACCCGCGCGTACCCATCATGGAGTCGGGGAGGGAAAGGAATACAAAGCCCACTTTGCGCAGGCTCGCGACGAAGGCCGCGCGAGAATCAGCTCCTCCCAACCCGGGATTGGCGATGTCCTCCCAGGCCACGTGGGCAGCGTCCTCCGGCTTGAACGGGACATATGAAGGGGGAGGCGGTGCCTCAAGCACGGCGTCAGGTGCACCCTGTTGGTCGGCAGACCCCACGGGCGACTTGGCAAACGCCTCATCGTTGCTCAAACGAATTGGATCTTCCATTGGGGGCCTTGGTGTGTTGGCGTTGGTTCCTGGGTGTGGCCTTCGCTTCTCTCGCCCCACACGAAAGCGATAAAATGGATTTCCGTGAATTGAATCTCATTTTCTTTGTTGATTTCCGTTGATGGAGAAGGATGGGATGGAGAAGCAGCTGCAGAGGCAAGTGTTCGGGTTAGTGCTGCCCTTTCTGCGGGACGACCGGGGTGGCGGGGGCGCGGGCGTTCTGCTACGCGTGGCCGCCGTGTCGCGCACACTGCGCGGGCTAGTGGCAGCGGACGAGAGACTCTGGCGAACCCTCCACCTCCGCCGTTGGGTCCGCTCAGCGGGCACCACACCAGCTGTGGCCTTTCGCCATTCGTGGCTCCGATCGTTCTGGTGGTGCCACGCCCCACAGAGCGCATGGTGCGAAGGAGCGATGGTGCCAGCCTCACTGCTCCAGGCGGCGCCCGACACTGTCCTTCTTGCGGGTACGCGCACTCCTCCGTGTGGTGGACCGGGTTGGCGCTGATGGTGAGCTTCCTTAGCTGCACAAGCACATGCGACCCGCAAGCTAGGGATGATCCCTACCGGCGACGACCAGGAGGCAGAAGCCGGTGACGGCCTGCAGGTCGCGCTGGTGGCTGTTGCTGACTTCAACCGACACGAGCGCGAAGAGGGCACACCGGCGCTCATCGGATGGCCTGGTGCTAGCTCTCATCCGTTTTTCGACCCAGCGCGTGTAAGCTCCCCCACCCTACCCCTCTTAGGGCTGTCTTTGGTGTGCTGCTGTCTGTGACCTGCTTCTCATTCTTCTTTCTGTTCAACTATCGCCTTTCTTTCGTTCAGGCAGGCGACGACTGGGCGCTTACGCTAAGCCCTGATACGTCGGCCTTCGCGAGAGACAGCTATCTCGTGCCGTCTCCCTCCCACGCGTGCTTTCGCGACTCCAGCCAGCCAGCTCCGGCTGATGGCCAGGAGTGCAAGCTGATGATGACGCTGCGAGACTTCGTGCGCTACGCGGCACTCAACAGGGACGAAAAGCCGCTGTGCGTGGTGCACGATCTATCAGTCGGAACAGGGCACACCGGTACCCTCGCACCAAGAAACGCGCCCTTCTTCACCGGCGATTTGTTCGACGTCCTGGACAAGCGACCACCCAAGGACTTCCTTTGCATTGAACCCATCGGCGGAGGTGCTTCCACAACAGCCATTGCGTTGACCCCTGATGATGGTCTGGTGTGGACATCTAAATGTGCGGTGGTAACTAAAGGCGCGGCGTGGCATCACCCTCCGTACGGCCAATCGGTGCTGGATCTTTTGGTGGAGGGGTCGCGGCGATGGAGCTTCTACCCGCCAGCCTACCGCCCGCCCGGTGTGCGATTCCACTTATCGGTAGACCACGCAGCACCACCATGCCCAAGGCACGGATCCGTGGCTTGGGCTCAACGTTTGTGTTTATGTCGCGTAGGAGGAAGAGGAGGAAGCTGGTGAGGTAGTGAGTCCCTACGCCACTCCGCCGACCTTGCGTTGGCTGAAGGACGTGTACCCCAACCTCGCGGACGACGACTACCAGCCAATCGAGTGCATCCAGGTCCTATCTCCCGCTCTGTAGGTGCCATTTGTGAAGTTGTTTTAATTCTCACGAACCAAGTTCGCCACTCAGAACGCGGGCCAGACACTATTCGTTCCAGCGGGCTGGTGGATGGCCTCGGCGAGCGTGGGGCAGTCGGCGTCCATCTCTCTCCGGTCCCACTACGCGTCGGCGACGCAGCTCGATGAACTCTGCTCCACCTTACCGCCACCACTACTCGTCCGCCTCAAGAATCGGTTGTGGGACTGTAAGCGGCCGGACCTGGTGCAACAGATCGACCGCTGCATAGGCACTCCCGGGCGCCCTGAGGTGGTGCAGGTGCTCCGGAAGATCACCGACCTACTACACTCGCGATCAAGCGCTACCGACTGCAAAGTGACCAATCGAATGGATCGAGCAATACTTCCCACCTTCGACGATCAGGGCGGCGACTTGTCAGGGATCGTCGAGACGCAGAGGCACAGCCACCTCAACCCTGTACGGGACACCTATCGTTCCTTGCTAGGAACACCCCCCCCCCGCCTCCCAGTGGTATTTACCTTCTCGGCTCTAGACGTTCGTTGTGGAGAATCGGCTGGTGGTCAAGTTCTACCACAGGCGAGTACTGGGCCACCACCACCGCGAATCCGCCCTCCTCCGCTACTTTGCTTCGCTTCCGGCCAACGCCTGGGAGACGCCCCGCCTGCCCGTACTCTACGCGCAGGGAGTGCTGCAGAGAGAGCGAGACGGGTCCGATACCGACGAAGCGGAAAAGGACAGCGACGACGAGGATGAGGATCAGACGTGGGAGTGGCCCTATCTGGTCATCAGCTACGTCGAAGGAGAGACCTTGGAAGCTGCGTGGGACCGATTGGCGGCAGCTGACAAGGAGGCAATGGCGAGCGAGATCGGCCGGCTGACCGAGTTCGTCCATGCTATACCACTTCCTACGTCACCTCTTCGCCTCGATCAGCTGTCTCCGCCAAACGACACGTACAGAGGCGCCGAGCGACTGCCGGACTCGTGGGACTCCTTCGTGCGCTTCATGCAGACGCAGCGGCGCAACTGCGTGCAGCAGCACCGCCAGTGGGCCAGCCTGCCTCCGCATCTTTTGGCCCAACTCGACGACTACCTTCCTCCTCTCGATGCCCTCCCCTCCTTCCTCGCAACCTCTTCCGCCACATGTTGGCCCAACGGCGCAGGAGCGGCAGTGTGGCTGCACAGCGATCTCACTGCGACCAACGTCATCATGCGCGCAACCGATAGGTGCGCAGCTGCGGGCTCTGTGCCGGTCTGGGAGGTTGGAGGCCTCATTGACTTTGGCGACGCCAAGGTGGGCCACCGCATCTACGACTTCGTTGCGCTGCACGTCCTGGTATTCCGCTGCGACAAGTCCCTTCTGCGCCGCTTCTTCCAGGCCTACGGTGGAATCAACCTGCCCTTGTCGCACGAGTTCGCCTACACAGCGATGTGTCTCTCCCTCCTGCACGAGCATGACGTCATGGGCGCTGTTGCTCGGATTATATCCGACTTCACGCCCACTCTTCACCAGCTTGCTGCCTTACTCTGGGATCTAAGAACGAAACCCTCCACATGATGCCGTGTGCGTAAACATCTCTCTGCCAGCCAATACACACAAACCTGCCAGGCGCGCATCCATCACCCTGGCCGTGATCATCTACTCCGTTATTGCTCATCTCCCACGGACCTTCCTTGAGTTGGGGTGTGATAGTTCTTCTCATTTCCCATGGCGCCACATGCGTACGCGAAGCCGTCCTAGCTCAGTCGGTAGAGCGCAAGACTCTTAATCTTGTGGTCGTGGGTTCGAGCCCCACGGTCGGCTATCTCCTTTTTGGTCTTGGCTCTATATGGCTGTCCAGACAACTGGGCCATTCCAAGGACTTGGGTAGGAAAACTTGAAAACCTTGAGAGTGTCATTGGCCTCATTTACCTTGTTTAGGGTTACCTCAAGGAACATTTATCAAGAGGAATCTCAGATATGACATATTCTTATAACCTGTCATTTTTCAAATTCCTCCTGTATCCTATAGTATAACCACAACCATTTTTGCAGTAAACAAGGCCAACAACACTCTTGAGGTGCAAGATCTTTCATAATGTGCTCATCTGGCTTGGTGGATTTTGAGGACTCTACTGGCAAAAGATATGCATCCGCCGGGAATTGAACCCGGGTCTCCCGCGTGGCAGGCGGAAATCTTGCCACTGGACCACGGATGCTTGGTTAGAAGCTGGGCAGGGACTTGCTATACTAATGTTTTTGTACCATTCCCTGCAACACACAAGGTGTCTGTGTGGCTTGTGTATGCTTTTTATCACAGTGTGAACGCTTGACTGCCGCAGGCGTCTGGAGGACTCACAGAAAACTGGCCTTGGAGGTGTCTGGAGTTAACTTCACAGACAACAGATTGAAATCTCCCAATTTTTGAATGCTTTGGTCCTCAAACATTTTTAAGGATTTTTTTGGTGTAGTACCCAGCCTGAGGACTGTGGCATTTGCACTGTATGTTGCAGTTTCTCTTAACTAAGGTAGAGTTTTGTAGCACTTTTTCTGTGCCATGGTTGTCCACTTTTGTGCTCCTGATTGATCACATTGAAATTGTCTGCACATTGTTGGGCCAAAAGGAACATCTAATCAATTCAAGTTTCCACTATTGCAGTGGAGAGAAAGGCATCCTAAAATGTCAACCACACAAACTCTGAGTAACTTTATCATTCTTTTTTTTGAAAGTTGAAATTTCATAACCCCAAACCAGGTTTTATCCTCCAAAACACTGGAATCCTATCAATGGTAGTGCTACCATTGATCAGATTCCTCAGTTGCTTTGCCACATGCTGGTTTTTGGCCAGCCTTTTTCTGCTGGATTATCTTGGCCAAATTTTTCTACAACCCAAATTTTGTTCTGTGTTGTGCATGGTCATGGGGAAACAAACACCAGTCTGTGCCCTAAGCTTTTCATTGAAGGCAAAGAGCCACTAATTTGTGCTCACTAGAACCAGAGAACCACTCCTAAAAACATGGGCAAAAATATGTTGGAGGAGAAGGGTATCGATCCCTTTACCTCTCGCATGCTAAGCGAGCGCTCTACCATCTGAGCTACACCCCCGCAATCACTCTCATAATTTCTGTTTCAGGTTCCTCAACATTTGTGCCTTAACCATGATGGCTGTTGCGTGTTATCCTCTTCAAGCCTAGCATGTACAGATTCACCTGCCTGGCAGAGTAGTATTGATTATATCTATTTATTGCCAAATTTGTTGTTTGTACTGTTGTTTGAGCACATGCTGCAAACCAGCATTCTTGACCACAAGCCAAAGCTCAGTTTCATTATTGAACCATGATCAATGGAAACAGCTTTTTTTAAAAAAAAAATGTTCCTGGGACCCAGTTCTCACTCTGGGCAAATGTTCCATCACCCCACTCTTCTTTGTTTGTTCTGTGCTTGTTCTTTTGTTCAAACCAGTTGAAGTTCAGCACAAAAAGAATGGCCAGTGTGGGGATCGAACCCACGACCTTGGCGTTATTAGCACCACGCTCTACCAACTAAGCTAACCGGCCCTTGGTGAAGTACAATTGGACATGTGGGCACTTTCTGAAGGATAGTAAACCTCTGGCCAGATGCAAGGCAAGTGAAAAAAGACTGTGCAATTTTTGTTGCAGGTATGATTGAACATCTGATTTTTTTAATTAATGAAACCTATTTTACATGTATCGGAAATCACTGTGTACATGCCAATTCTATGCACTTGATAGTCCATAATGTATGTGGAGTTATTCCTCATGTGTGCTTGTGGGACAATTCTGTGGGAAAAGAATGTTAACACTCATTTCTTACCAAAATTTAACAAAATTTTATAGGAATAAAAACAGTTCTTAGGGTAACAAAATGTAATCCTCAGTATTTCAGCCAATGGCAAACTTGTACAAAATCAAAATCATTTACTGGCAACAACAATATCAGCAAAATCCATTGTTTCATCTGCACAGTGGCATGTGGGAGACCCGGGTTCAATTCCTGGCGGATGCATATCTTTTGCCAGTCGAGTCTGTAATATCCTTCACAAGGAGTAAGAAACACTTTTTAATACTCTCAGAACATCCAGACTGGTAGGGGACATTGATGAGTCTGGTTGTTTCAAGAGTATAAAATACCCAAGAAGAAGGCATTTTCCCACCTTGTCTGTTGGAATGGCCCAGTTGTCTGGACAGCCATATAGAGCCAAGACCAAAAAGGAGATAGCCGACCGTGGGGCTCGAACCCACGACCACAAGATTAAGAGTCTTGCGCTCTACCGACTGAGCTAGGACGGCTTCGCGTACGCATGTGGCGCCATGGGAAATGAGAAGAACTATCACACCCCAACTCAAGGAAGGTCCGTGGGGCAGGCAGGCAGACAGACACAGGCGCCTGGGTGGTTGTGCATTGGCTGCTTGGCGTCTTTATTGGGTTCAGGCGGACGCCTTGAGCTTCTTGTCTTTCTTGGTCTTCTTTTTTCCACTGCCGGCGGCAGACTCAGCGGACGAGGAGTCGCTCGATGAGGCGGACCTGTCACTGGCGGCTGGAGCGACGGCAGGGGAAGACGGAGGAGAGATGATGTTGAGGGCGGAGGTTGAGGGTCCGACGCTCATGCGCTTGAGAAAGGACGGCTTCTTGGCATTTCCGTACGACGCCGAGTTCCGCTTCTTCTTCACAGCCGACGGCTCCTCCGCGGTCGATGCCGACCGGCTATGGTCCACGCATAAATTCAAGCAAAAACGACGATAAGCACGGGACAAGCCTCCGGTGTAGCGTGTGGCTCGTGCCAGGAGGGAGATCGTACGCTCGTTCAATTCGGATGTAGGTTTCGGCCGATCGAGGGGTCATGCACGAAATGCAGCCCTCGAAGGCTTGCAGCCATCTGGATCGATCACAGCGCGCGCGTGTCGGGTTGGTTTCTCTTTGTCTTTCTCTTTCTTACACGAAGGCGCGGAGGAGGAGCAGGAGGCAGTACCGGCTGAGCTCTTTCTCGTTGGGGGCGGCAAAGATGGGCGGCTCTGCCTCTTCGTCCTCGGCTGAGACCACTTTGAAGCAGAGATCAACTATCGGAGATTTAAAAAAAAAAAAAAAAAAAAAAGCGAACGTTAGATCAGCGCGGGCAGGATTGCGGCCCAAGAACGAGGCAAAGAAAGAAAAGAAGGCGAGGAGGAGGAGTAGTAGCTTACCTTCCATGCCAAACTCAGCAGCCTCTTCGGCGGACACGCGGTCGATGGTCGTGGTGGTGGCCGAGATCGGAATCTGTTTGACAAAATCGAATTTGACGCCGTCCGTCGACTCCGGCGAGCCGAAGGGTGTACTGTACAGTGCCGTGTTGTTCCACGTCGACCCCTTGCTCCCTGGTCTGTGCGTGAGCGGTCGCGTAAGTTCTCCACCCGCCTCATCGCACTAACCCTAAGGCACACACACACAGACTCGAGTACCGCATACCTTAATCGCTTGGCGGTGATCTTCTTGATGTGGGAGATGATGCCCTTCCGCCTGGCCACCACGAAGAGATCGTTGAAGAGGAAGCAGTAGTAGCCCTCGGTCTTCCGCTTGGTCCGCTTTGACGACACCACCGCCTCGCTCAGGGCTCCCTCGAACTTGTACTTCCGCCCCGGCACCACGATCGTCTGGTTCGGCACCACTCACCCAGCAAAATGAGCGTGCACCGAAAACGCGATGGGAACACGCAACGCCTGCAACGCTCGGCGTCACCACACGTACATTGAACTTGCCGACGAGCGAGTCCTGAATGGCCATGATGTGGTAGATGTTCTCGGCTTCCTCCTTCTTCTTTTCGATGTAGGCGGCCACCTGCTGCATGTCCGCCAGCGCCTTGTTCACGTTGGCGTGGTCGTCGTGGTCCTCCGGCGTGTGCCGCAGGAAGTCCTGTTGCGTTGGCGCGCGTGAGACTCGCACCAACGAAGAACGAAGAAAACGAAGAAAACGAAGAACTCAGGAAAGTACCTTGAGCAGGAGCACATAGCGAGGGATGCGCTGCACGGGCATCACCAGGAACGAATTGATTTGGAGCCCGTTGCAC
>CACVKS010000897.1:0-13147 GCA_902749335.1 Acanthamoeba triangularis
GCTGACGCCAGCAGCGATCTCCCCACGGTAAGCACCCCCCCCTGCCTGAGCAGTTCAGTGGTGCGTGTGCGGTGAGCTCAGCGTGATTGCACAGATGGGAACGCCGGCCAAGCTGGGCAAGGCCAAGAACAAGCAGATGGCCGAGCGGCTGCTCGCTTTCGCCCACGCGGAGGTACCTCTCTCTCTCTCTCTCTCTTAAAATGTTCTGCGGCCTTCTGTGCGCCTTACTGTGTGTGTGTGTGGTACGCGGGTGTTAGGAGTCTGATCTTGATCTCAACAATGGTTCCGAGACCGAGTCCGATTGCGACGAAGAGGAGGAAGAGCGAGCCGAGTTGAGGATGATGGTGAATCGGGCCAGGAATGTGGAAAAGGTGAACAGGGCAAGAGCGCCGCAGAAGATGAAGAAGCGGCAGGAACAGGAGCAGGTGGCTATGATTGCGATGGAGATGGAAATGGCCGTGGAGATGGATATCCCGATGCCGATGAAGGAGATGGCGCCGTTGATGAAAGCCGACAAGAAGGAGAAAATGAAGGAGAAGAAAATGAAGGTGATGGCCAAGAAGAAGATGGTCCGTCGATTGGACGTGGACGAACGGCCCGCGGCAGCGCCTAGGACCCAGGTGGTCCGCGTGTACGCCCACAAGAGGAAGGCGCCCTACGCGCCCGGCGGCGAACGCAGCGACTTCACCGAAACGCTCTACTGGGTAAGCCCTGTGCGTGTGTTGTGTGTGTCGTGTGCGCGCTGACACGCGATTGTGGCGTGCTGTACAGACGGCAGCTACCACGACTGAGCTCATCGGGTCGCAGGATCTGGAGTTTGAGCTGAACGACAGCATCACCACCTTCAAGGTTTGGGTCGAGGGCGTCTCCGTGCAAGGCGGTCTTCTTTGCGCCACTTCCACTCTTCTCACGAGGTATGCTCCGCCGCACACGGCGCACCCGCACGCACCACCGCGCACACCAACTCACGTTTACTCGCATAGTGTCAACGCTTTCTACGTGGAGTACAAGCTGCCGATCGAGGTGACCAGTGGTGACCAGGTGTCGATCCCGTTCACCGTGGTCAACACCACCAACGACAACCTCAAGGTCGACCTCTTCCAGAAGAGCACTGGTACGCGGCTCCTCGCCACCCCTCCAGTCCCCAACAAACGCGCGCCACAAAACAGCTTCAGGTGACGTCAGCCCCGATTGACGCATCCCTCTCGCTGGCGCTGCAGGACCCTTGACCTTCACCCAGGCCCAGGCGGACAAGGGCAAAGCCGAGTTTGCGGCCCTTAGCCTGCCGGCGGGTCCGCTGGCGGTGCCCCAGTCCTCCCGCGCGAGGACCGACATCACCACCGTCGTCGATAGTGCGTAGTCTGCCTGCTGTCTGCCGTACCCTGAATCGCTTTCTGACAGACAAACAAACACTCGGCCCGTACGGCGCAGGCGGTATGGAAGCGGCCCAGCAGGCCGTGGTCACCCTCAAGGCCGACGCCGGCAAGTTCGAAGACACGGTCACGAGAGAGACCAGGTACGGCCTCCTCCTGTTCGGCGTACATTCTTTGCGTGCTTACAACAGAATTTGTGGAATGTGTGACAGTGTGGTGCCGAACGGCTTCCCGTTCCAGTTCGCTGCGGCGGGCCTGATCCCCAAGAACGGGTCGGTCAAGCACAGCGTGGTCTTGCCCAAGGAAGTCGACATGTCCACCCTCAAGACCAACGTCGTGTTCTACCTCAACCCGATGGGCAACCTCACCCAGGCCCTCGCCGCGATGGTTCGCGAGCCCTACGGCTGCTTCGAGGTACCTCTTCTGTGCCCAGTCTTTGTCTACCTTTCGTCTGACCATCTCACGCTTTTTCGTGTCGACACTTTCGATCGAAACGCGCGCAGCAAACGTCGTCGGTGGCCTACCCGATGACCATGGCGCAGCAGTATTTCCAGTGCCACCAGGGCGCCGATGCCAAGGTCGTGGAGCAGGCGCGCAAGCACCTCGCCACCTCCTACAAGCGCCTCACCGGCTTTGAGGTACCTCGCAACTGTGTGTCGTGTGTGTCGTGTGCGTTACTTGTGCGTTACTGAATGTTAGGATATGGTCACAGGTCAAGGAGGGAGGCAAGCTCAGCGGCGGATTCGACTGGTTCGGTGAGCCTGCCGCCAGCGWATCACTCACGTACCCGCCGCCCCCCGGGGGCTCTCGCTCCTCTCTAGCCCGACGCTCTCCGCTGACCTCTTCTTCCTTCACGGGGGACATGTGATGTTATGTTATTACAGGGCGTACGGCCTGCTGGAGTTCAGCGACATGAGCCAGGTGCACCCCGTGGAGCCTCAGCTCATCGAGAGAGTCAAGACCTGGCTTCTGTCGAGGCGGGACGGCAAGGGTCAGTTCATGCGCGGCGGACGGTACGTGTGTGGGTGGGCGCATCGTGGGTGTTGGAAGTGTCGGCATGGAGTGTGTGGCATGACTTCTCCTGACGTCACGTCCCCCCCGGCTTTGCGCATTCTCTCCCCTCACGTGCACCGCGCAGTGCCTTGGACGACTTTGGTCGGGCTCCGGCCGAGATCACCAACGCCTACATCTGCTGGGCGCTGTCCGAGGCCAAGCTTCCCGCCGAGTCCTTCGCCCAGGAATTGGATCATGTGCTTGAGGAGGCTTTGAAGTCGAATAAGAGCAAGGACCCCTACTTCCTTGGTACTGCCCTCACCGTGTTTTGTTATTATCAGTGTTATCATTAGTATTATTAGCCAGGCTGACACCACCGCTCGCTGGTATCTCGGCAGGCCTGGCCGCCCTTGCCCTGTACAACGTGGGCCGCAAGAGCGACGGTGACTCGCTGTCGCAGCTGCTGGTCGCCCTGCAGAACAAGAACGGCGCAGTGCACGGAGCTCACGACCCCAAGTACGCCATCGCAGTGGTACATATTTGCATCGCAGGCAACTCACGTATGTGTTATGATGCGCACAGGATGCACGACACGCGCTTCACGTCGATTACGTGCAGCTACGGCGAGGGTCTGCTCCTCGAGGCGTCGTCGCTGGCCATCCTGGCCTGGATCAAGGGCGACGTCAAGTTCCGTCCCAACGTGGAGCTGTCGATGCAATGGGTGGCCTCCAAGTGCAAGGACGGCCGTTTCGGCTCGACCCAGTCCACCATCCTTGCCCTCAAGGTACACATTTCACTCGGGCGCGTGTGCGGTGGTGAATGCGTGTGCATCTGCGGTGAAGGTGGGGTGAAGCACTAACCCTTACACCGGGATGGCTCAAACGCCTAGGCCATTATCGAGTACGACTTGCTCAAGGCCAAGCCCGAGGAGGGAGAGCTGGGCATGGTGGTCAACGGCGAGGTGGCGGCCAAGGTCCGCACAGACGACGCCGAGCGAGGTACACACCCGTGACACACACACACTTACACAACGCGTTGAGAGCACTATCGCAACAAGTAGCGAGTTCAGTCGCTCATCGTGCAACGTGTTGCCTTGTATTGCACAGAGGACAAGAACAAGATCGCTCTGCCTTCGTTCGCGCACAGCCTCAAGGCCGGTCAGGACAACGAACTCGAGCTCTATCTGGAGGGCGGCGCCGAGATGCCCTACTCCATCGCCATCACCTATTTCACGGTACATTACGATCATTCTTTTATCAGTTCTGCCTCTGGACCTCGCTTCATGCTCATCACCGCACACGCACACGCACACGCACGCGAACCACCGCACACATCATCATTGCGCACAGCCCAAGCCCGATAACCATGACAACTGCCGTGTGCGCCTGAGCACCACGCTCAAGGACACCAAGCTGGTCGAAGGTCAGGGCAGCGAGATTCGCGTGGCTCTGAAGAACGTCGACGACAAGGACGGCCAGCCTATGACCCTGGCCATTGTACGATAGATCCCCAGCACGCGCAGTCTCCCACACAGAGTCGACATACCAGCGACTGACCTTTGCGGCCGGCTGGCGGTGGACAGGTCGGTTTGCCAGGTGGGCTGGAGCCGCGTCACGACCAGCTCAAGGAGTTGGTCAAGGCCAAGACAATTGCTTACTACGAGGTCATCGGCAGAGAGGTGTGCTGCTACTTCCGCCAGCTCCAGCCCAGCGAAGAGGTGCACAGCTCTCCGCCCCAGAATTTACACGCCCAGCCACAACCAACACACACACGCAAAACAACTAACTTATGATAACGCGTCGGTGGTGGTGCACAGGTCCAATTCCGCATAGACGTGGTGGCTAGGATTCCGGGCGTCTACACCGGTCCGGCCAGCCGCGCCTATCTGTACTACACCAACGAGGAGAAGCACTGGAACGATCCCCTCTCCGTGACCATCGCACCTGCGCAACAGTAATACCATGAATGCTGTTGTGCACAAGGAAGCCATAAAGATTGATTTCTTCAATAAAATGGGTTGTGGCCACAGGAGTCTGGAGGTGCAGTTGGAGAAGGGCGAACCCACGAAGAAGTCCGTCAGGGAGCACAAGGCCTGCTCTGGCCGCCTGGCGCACGGAGCCGCTCTCGGAGGGCTGGCCTTGACTTGACCGGGTCGCAGCCCATCTCGCGCTCCGTGGCAGCGGCCTCTGACGGTGGCGACGAAGAGCCGCGTGACGCACTGGGCCACCTTGGCGAACACCTCGGCCACCACGGCCTCCAGCGTAGGTTGCCATTTCGCCAGGTCCCCCTGCCCCACATGTACACCTCCTCGGTGGTGGGGGAGGTCGTGTTGGCGATCGCTTGCCACCAGTCCCGACATATGGACATGGTGTAGAGTGCGTCGACATGCAGGCTGGGCGTGTCCTGGGGGCAACATCACGGCCACGCCCTTGAGAAGAGAAGTGGGACTCGATGGCAGTGAGGTCGAACACGGAAAGCGTGAACTCGCCCTGGAGGTCGTAGGGCAGGACGAGGGTGCGGTCGAGGGTGGCTGCGAGCCACAGAGTCTTGAAGGCAATGCAACGGCCTTCTTGTTTACGTTTACATTTTAAATATGATATATTCCTTATCTAAGCTCATCAGCTCGCGCCGTGACTCTCAGCGCACGCACACACGCCACCGCAGCACCGCACTCTACTGGCCAGTACCACTTTTTTGAGTTGGTTGCTCGTGGTGGGGTGGTGTGATGTGTCACAAAAAAATGAATACATTCAGATTGCCCTCTGCCGGGTTTGAACCAGCGACCTCACGATCTTCAGTCGTGCGCTCTACCAGCTGAGCTAAGAGGGCTGCTTACCCACATCACTGCCAATCTGTGTTGGTTGTCAAGTACTAGTGGTGTTATGGTGGTAAAAGAAAAAGCGAGAAACGAAGCACAGTAAAACTGGGTATGCTCAGGAACGGACGACGGTGGAGTAGTTGCCCAGGCTGGCCGACATGAGCGTGGTGTAGGTCGTTCCCTTGTATGACCACCACACGTTAGCCCTCAAAAAAAAAGGCCAGCCAAGTGGGGGGAGTGGGCGCGTACTCCGTTCAGCACAGGGCGCGTGGACAACACATCGAATATGCCATTCAAGCTCACGTTGGTCCAGCCCAGTCGTTGCATTCCCCTGTGGACTCTTGAGGTGAGTCACCAATCGATCGGAGAGAAAGGCAAAGAGAGAGCAGTACTGGTTAGCCACGCCGCGCCTGTGGTCGTCAGGAGCCTTCCAGTGGTCGTCGTTGGTCTCCACCACGAACCACCGACCGTCGTTCACATCAATATACCACACATCTCTGGCGTACTCCCTGTTGTGCGTTATAGGCACGATTACCGAGAGTAAGCCTGATCGGACGACCACAACGCAGACTGTAAGAGGGCGCGTGTGGTAATAGGAGCGTACCTATCGCGGGTGATCACGGCGCCTTCGCCGCTCTGGGTGCCGCCCACGATGATGTACGCGGGAGCGGCGAGAGGAGTGTTGGAGAGCGCCGAAACGGCATCGGCGAAGGTGGCTGCCGTCATACGACAGGAGGTTGCGTGAGCTAGCTTGCGAAATCTAAGAAGCTGATGATCAAGGAGCAGAGCGCACTCTTGTCGCGCAAGGTGTTGCGGATAAGGAAGCACGACGCAGTGGTGCCGGGCACGAACAGGGCCTGACGTCAAGCAAGACAACAAAACTGTGGTTAGCTTCGGTGCGCCACAGATGCGTGTGTTCGTGGTGCGCGCACCATGAGGATGTTCTCAATGGGGCTGCCGCTCTCGCGCTGGTCGAGGGAAATCGAGAAGGCGCCGGGGCGCATGCCCGTGAGCACGCCCACGTAGCCGGCATAGGTCGTGGCCGTGAACACCGTTTGGCCCTTGGTCTGGAAGTCGACCTCGATAGTGAGGTTGCGCAGCAGGCCCGCCAGGTTGAAGTCAAGATTACCTGCAATAATCAAGATATTATTGTTTGTAATAAGGAAAAAGATGACAAAGAATGAAAGCGAAGAATAAAATAAATAAATGTCTAAATTCATTAAACGAATAATAAAGACTAACAAATAATATCTATTATATTATTAAATTATACATATTATATTATCTATTATATTATCTATCATTCAATAGAGCGACGTAGCTAATTAAAGGGGGGCGTACGGCCGTGGTAGATGGTGCCGTCAGTGCCCTGGGCGACGATCGAGGTGCAACCGGCTTCGATCTCGTAGATGAGGTTGAGGAGCACGGCCTCGCCCAGGCTCATGTTGGCGGCCTTGGCCACCGATGCGATTTCGCCGCCGTACTCGCCCAGGTAGCCCATGCGACCAATCTCCTCGGCGATGCCAACGACTATGGCGGTGTACTCCTTGGGGATGAACTGGCCGATCATCTCCACGGCGTGCTCGAGCGCACCGCCGTAGTAGGGCAGCATGGCTGGCCACGGCCATCTCTGCTCCGGCGGCAGGTCCAGGTTCACCGTCCAGCGCCGCGGCACCGCATCCTTCAGTTCCGCCTCACGCGAGGGAACGAACGACGCCGAAGCCGACGCTGTTGCCAAGGCGAACAGGGCGAGCAGCAGCAACCATCTTGTGGAAGCTTCCATCTTGTATTGCGCGACCGAAACAAAGAGAGAAACGACCAGAGAGAGCTTCGGCGATAGGCAAGGTCGCAAGAGAAGTTTGTGTCGACAGACGGCCGACGGTCATCACGAGATAGACTCGCCGCCGAGCTTGAGCTTGAGGCGCTTGATGACGGGCGCGCTGTCGCCGTCTTCCGGCTTCTTGCCGAGCGGGGTGGCGTCCAGGCGCGCGCTGTTGATGCCGCTGCTGCTGCTGCTGCTGAGCCCGGCTCCACCCGCCGCGGTCGTGCCGACGCCGCCAGTGCTGCTGCTGAGCCCGGGCTGCTTGGCGCGCACGAGCTTGATCTTGCCCGGAGTGCTGCTGTCCATGCTCGCCACGAACGTGCCCTGCTCGAGGTCGACCTCGCTGGCCTTTCGCCGCTTACCCTGTAACACGACCCACCGTGGTGCGTGAGACTCGTGAAGGAAAAAGAGCGAAGACGAAGGGTTGAACCTGGGAGCGTCGGAGGCGATCGCCGGATTCGCGGGTGGCAGAGGGGTCGATGGGCGGCGCATTGGCCTCGACCTGGGCCAGCAGCGAGCCGGACGACGTGGAGAGCGAGAGAAGGCCCTCGCCCAGGTTGACTCGATAGGCCTCCATCAGCGTCAGCCGTACCCGCAAATCCCACGCCGCCACAGGTCCACTGCGAGAAGTGGCCACAGCTTAGCATATAACCCTCGTGTGTGTGTCGTGTGTGGTGTGTCACGGGTGTGTACTTGAGATAGCTCCAGATGCGGTTGCAGGCTTGGTCGTGCAGTCGGCGAGTGGGGGAGGTGAGGAGATGTGCGGCCTTGTAGCGCACGAAGGGATCGGGGTCGGATTCGATGATGCCCATTACCAGCCGCACCACATCGCCCTGCGGGAGGCCCAGCTCGCCCAGCGCCTTCAGCGCCACTATGCGCACCTGGTCACCAGGGGTTGGGGATTTGTCCTAGTGTCAGCCACGCAAACACACACCACCGCATGAACACAACACAGGTGACACATACCTTGCGATAGTAGCCGTAGCTGGTGTAGGAGGAGAAGAGGTCGAGGTCGAGCCGGGCTCTGCCGCTGGCCTGCATCTTCTTCATGACCTTGAGGCAGGCCACCGTCACGCGGTTGTGGTAGGAGGGCAACAGCCGCTCCAGGTGCATGAACCGCTGGACCTGCTTCAGAATGCTGTCCCAGCCCTTGCTCGACTTGGGCTGCGTGTTGCCTGCGCGCACAAGGGAGGAGTCAGCAGTGACAAAGTGCCTGCTGCTCTGCCGGCAGACTCGGTGCTGGAGCGCAGTGCCATGCGAGAGCAGTGGAGGGTGTATGTGAGGTGGGCAGCTCACCCAGGGCCTCGATGACGGTGGCCAGATACGAGTAGTCGGAGTAGGGGTTGCCCGTGTTGTCGTTCTGCTTGAGCAGGTGCAGCAGGAACTCGAGCACCTCGTCCGGTGTAAATCCTTCGGCGTCCCTCACCTACAACAATACCAACAACGAATGTATACCACAGCCCATGAGCGGTTGGCGCCGAGTACGGCGAGGAGCGGGACGCGTGCGGCGGGCGAGGTGAATCTTGAGGGCACGTACCAGGGAGAGGGCGACCGGAATGGCCTTCTGGACGTAGTAGGCCGCAAAGTCAGTGAAGTCGTTGGGTCGCATCTGGGAGTTCTCGTCTCCGTCGTAGAAATAGGCCGAACGGAAGTACCGCAGCAGCGCCTCGAGAGCTGCCGCGCTTGCCTGGGAGTCGCCGTGGTTGGTTAGAAGTGAGTGCGGTCTCTCGTACCGGGGGGAGAGATATAAGAGGAGTCGTGGCTGATACATACCTCGCCTCGTATACGACCGAGGGTTTCGGCGGCAAAGGCGCGGATGCGATAGAACATGCGCGGGTTCTCCATGAGCGAGGCCAAAGCCGCGACCGCAGCCGCGGAGTTGCACTCGCCTACGCCCTGCACGCCTTCGTGCTGCGCCACCACGTCTCGGTCCAACTCGATCTGATTGATCCACATTTTCTCCGGCTGGCGGAACTGCACCTTTCTGCGAGCAAGAGGTAAGCAACCAGCGAATGAATGAGACAACCAACCACTTGTTGTAGGTAGCGTTGGCGCCAATTAAAAGGGTCTCGTTTAGGTTGGGCGTGCTTACCGCAACATCTCGAACTCGGGGTCAATGCGGATCCAGAGAATGGGGGTGTCCGACCGTGGCTGCGGTACATCGGGTTTCTCGTCCTCCTTTTCCTGCGTAAAACACAGGGCGTGATGTCGTTAGAAACCCGTGCGAGGTGCGGTGGTGTGTGTGCGTGGAAGGGAATGTACTTCGGGTCCTTCGCCGGGCTGACCCTTCTTCTTACGGTTCTTGCGCAGGCGGGAGTAGCAGGGCAGGTCTGTGCCAAAGAGGTCCTCCTCCAAATCGAGCAAGTGGTCGTGCGCGCCGTCCACCTCGTGTACTCGCACGGCCAGCTTGTTGCTCTCCGCCTTACCGCCTTGTCGCACCGCGAACTCGATCTATGTGCGCGAGCACAGGTGCGGTGTGATGACCATTAGCTGCTGATCGTGTGCCGTACTGTAATCAGGCGGCCGAGGAACCAGGCCAAGCGCAGTGAAAAGAGAAAAGCGCACCAGGTGACGCTTGCGGTTGAACCAGAAGCCGCACTCGACTTCCACACAGCCCGAGCCGTGAATCCAGCGCTTGTCGAATCCGTCCTTTTTGAGGTCGTGGCCGGTGAGCTTGGCGATGAGCTTCAGGAATCGATGAAGCGACAGCGTGGGCGGCAGGGTGCCGGCCTGGGCCTCCGGCGGAGCGATGAGATGCTGCACCACCTTCCTCATGGCGTCGAGACCTGTGTACAACGAGGAGTAAGACGAGCACTCGCTGGGTATATCGCAGCGCGTATAGCGTACCGAGCAGCTTTTCGATCATGTAGACAACTAACCGTGCCTTCCACAGCGCTACATCCTCTTCAGCTCCAACAACCTGGCAACAGTCCATTGGCGTGAGCCTTCGTAATAATAACCCAATGTCGAATATAGGGAGACTAAAGGGGCGCAGCGTTGAAACGTACCCCGCACTTGGCCAACACAACATCTTGGCCTCGGTCGCACACGTAGAGTCCCTGTCGATACAGAAGCAGTCGATACTCGTTGTTGCCCAACGATTTTCGGTACCACAAGAGTGCCACGTAGCCGGCGAGACCTTCCATCAACCACCAGTCCTGCGTATTCCTACACACACGCGCGCACACGTACGATTAGACGGGGCTGTTTTCGAGCAATGATCGAGGTGTGAGCCCACCTGATGGGGATGTAGTTTCCGAGCCACTGTCTGGCAGCAGCGTCGGCCAATGCAAGGCGGCTGGTGAGCGTTTGGTCGATGATCGTCTCGTCGTGCAGCAAGTGTGTACAAAAAATGGACAGCCCCGCATAGGCGTCCTCCTGCAGGCGGAGAGGACCGCTTCGGATGAGCTTCGGTGCTGCGTCGGTCAATGCGGGGGTGCTCTACAGTACCTTGGTCCAGGCGTCCTCTACGAAGACTTGCTTGTAGGACTCGTAGGGAAACTTGACACCGAAGAATTCCTCGTAGGACTGGATGGCCTGCGAGAGGAACGCCGTGGTGTGGGCCAGCATCTTGCTCTTGCCCGGGGGACAGAAGCTGGTGATGTACGGCAGGTTGGGGTCGACCACGATCTCGAACCGGCCGGCGCACACGCCTATCCGTGCCGGGAAGATGGCCTCGTCGATCCTGCCAACGACCCGAGGCCCATATGAGCAACCATACGCCAACCACAGCCACAACTTAAAGCGGGCGAGTAACATACCTGTAGTGGAAGGTCCGTCGTAGAGTGGCCTCTTCGAGGGTCTGTTTCTCAAGCCGGCCGGACGCCACGACTGCCGCCATGAGGGTGAGGTTGGCGTAAGCGCAACGATCAAGCAACTCCTTTTTGTCAGTAGGACACTACAAGAAGAGTAACACGTACCGACGAACTCGGGCTTGACAGTGAACTGCATGGTGAAGGGCGACCGCTCAGCCTCGAAGCACGGAAACCATGTTCGCGCTCCCTCTACATGGCTTTGCGAGTACATGTCTGCACCACACACCACACGCACCAATGGTCAGATGCACATACACGGCGACTGCGTAGAAGCACAGCAGGACCCACGTACGTGGTGATCGGTTGGGATAGGCGGTGGCGTGTGGCAGCACGAAGTGGAGGCCGGCTTTCGGCTCGGGCAGGGTGTAGTGGATCTCGATCGTGACCTGGCACGTTTGTTCGCCGGTGGCGTTGACAGAGGTGGGCTTGAGGAGGTGCGGCGGAAGCTCGATGATCAGCTCGCCGTCCTCTGAGGCAGAGAGCGCCGCGCGGTGGAACACCTCGAAGGTCTTCGCGTCGGCGTGGGCCCCCGAGTGCACGATGCGCTCGAGGTAGTTGCGCTGCACGAAGGTCATGCTCTCTCCGTTGCAGGTCACCCGACTCACCACTGCATTGTGACAGAAGAGATAAACAACACAGAGTTGTGGATGAAGAGGAAGGGAGAAAGAAGAAGCACGTACGGCATTGCCGGCAGTTGAGTGCGAGTAGCGCGTATGTGGGTGTGGGGTGGACGGCCAGCGTGAGCGTGAGCTCGCATCGTCCCTGCGTGCCACACGTGCAAGAATCAGGACCAAGACATTTGAGGGGGCGAAAGATAAAGATGAAGATTAAATCGAAATGCGGAGCTGCTGGGCAGAACCTTTGCGCTTGGACGGTCAAAGTCGAATTCGAGGACGAGATGCGTGTGGTCCACTCGGTCCACAATCGCCGCTTTCGCCATTCGCAACCTTCGTCAGGCCTCGTTCGTTTCCCTATTTATGTTTTTCGTGCCTTTCTTTTTTTTTTGATTCTGAAAAAGAAAAAAAAGAAAAAAGCCTTTTTATCGGCTTTCAATTAATTGGCTCGAGCTGCCGTTGTACAAGAAGAAACGCAACACTCACGAAGGTGCACAAAGAAGATGATTCACCACGCCACGGATCTCAGTGTTGGTACGGGACAGACCAAGTGGGCCGGGTCGTGGCAGACCGAAGAGTCGCGCAAGGCCACCAGCGCCCGAGCCGGCAACGAGGGGGCGTGGCTGGAAGGCCGCGTCGCTGCGCCCCTGCGCTCCCACTCCATCGTCTCGGACGACCCTCGCCACCACCGCTACCTCGGTACCGAACCCTTGCAATTCATCATTCGTTCAACTTTTGTATTCATTTTATTTCAAACTTTTTTTTTTAAAAAAAAATAATTGATTTCATCGGGTGGTGCAGTGGTGGTCGTGGACGTGCAAGAGGCGCGTAAGCGTGTGTTCGAGGCCAGCGGACAGGAAGTCGACACGAGGCCGCACAACAAGGAAGTGCTCCAACGCACCGGCTACCTCGTCGCCAACTGGAAGAAGACTGAAGCGCAAGGTACCACACCCAAACCTGAACGCGAACGCGAATGCGGACCTCGGCCACTCTTCCCCCGCTTGCTTTCTGACTCGAGCCTTCTTCTCGCCACTCTACACAAGACGAGTACAAGCTCACCAACGACCAGTTGGCAAAGATCGTGAGCGGTACCACGGCGGCGCTGCCCAGAGGCTATTGCGACCAGCAGGCCAATGCGCTCCACCCGCAGGTGGCGGGCCGCTTTGAGTTCTGGGGCGAGCCCACCCTGGTCAAGCCGCTGGACATCAAGGAGGTGCTACCTCTCACTTCCTGCCCGCCCGACCTTCCTCGCGCCTGACCCTTGAAGGAATGCAGGGAACGCAAGTGAGCCTGCGGACGAAGGGCAACTCGGTGTTCATCGAGACCATCGCCAAGAAGGAGGAGAGCGCGCCGGACTACGCCGGCGAGAATGTACAGGGCGGCTGGGGCGCCAAGGTGCGCTTCAACTCGAACAACCTCACACCGTTCCGTTCATTTCTCACGTTCCTCTTACTCTTGTCGTGGGCTCGCGCAGATCATGGGCATGAAGAGCGAGCCGGAAGCGTGGAAGCCGCCCAGCGACTCACTTCAGGGCGTCGACGAAGACGAATGGGACGACTAAAGCGGCAGCTGCAACCGCTGTGTACACTCGAGTGGTGGCGTGGGCTACCGCACCACACCACAACCAAGCAATCCCTAAACATTTTATGTCAACCACCACCACTGGTTCTCCTGCCTCTTGTGGAGCTCTTGTAAACCGTGTTTCATTATAT